>CM076575.1:162528433-162759698 GCA_034641835.2 Pinus albicaulis | reverse complement strand
AAATATGGTAAGATGTGATGATAATTGTTGTCTTATATTTTGATGATATGATCTTTACATGTACTGATGATTACCTCATTGAAAATTTTAAAACAGTCATGAAAGATGAATTTGAAATAACTGATATGGGATCGCTGAAATACTTCTTAGGAATATAAGTAGAACAAAATGAAAATAAAATATTTATCTATCAAGCTAAATATGTAAATGAAGTTTTGGAGAGATTTAACATCAGGATTACAAGGCAACAATTACTCCTACAGTAATGGGATTGAAACTCAGCAAAGAGGACAACAACAAGGATTTTGCTCCTAGTTCGTACAAGAGCATAGTTGGAAACTTTATGTACTTGATTGCAACTAGGCTTGATATTATGCATGTTGTTAGTTTAATTTCAATATTGATGGAGAGGCCAAAAGAAGCACATTAGCAAGCAACAAAAATAATTATGAGGTATGTGAAAGGAACTAAGAGGTATGGTATTTTGTATAATACTTCAGAAAATTCTGAGTTAATTGGATATACTGACACTGATTGGGCTGGAAGTATTGATGACCATAAAAGTACATCTGGTTATGTTTTTCATATGGGTTCAATATCTATTTCATGGGCTTCTAAAAAACAGCCAATAGTGGCATTATCTACAACAGAAGCAGAGTATGTGGCAGCTACAGCAACAACATGTCAAGAAGTTTGGATGAGAAGAATGTTGAGAATTTTATGTCAAAAATAGGTAAAAGGCACAGTAATATATTGTGACAATAGCTCTGCTATAGCATTGTCAAATAATTATGTGTTTCACAAAAGAACGAAACACATTGATGCTAAGTTTCACTACATCAAGGAATTGGTGAACAATGGAGAAATTATTTTAAAACATTGCAGAACAGAGGAGCAGTTTGCAAACATACTGACAAATCCATTGGGTCAAAATAATTTTAATTATCTAAGGAAATGCTTGAGTATGAGAGATAACCCAGCAGTTGACTTTAAGTGGGAGTGTTGAAAATATTAAAGTCACCTGCAAAACCCCGTGCAGGAGAAATGGAGTACAACAGGGGCAGAATGGGTTAAGTGCACACCATTGTGCATTTAATAGAAGTATGGAGAAACTGTAAGGATGAATTTTATGTTTATGGCAGTAGCCGACTTTGCAGAAGAATTGAAGGCGTTCATGGTCTTTACCATGCAACATAGAGTTTTATTGTAGATCAGTCTTATCGGGCTTTTACGCCCTCACCAACCAAACGACGGTTAAAATTTTAAACGCGCCAAGTATTTTTGAATAGAGTGGATCCCATCTCCAGTGCAACGACGTGGACCAATCAACATTCATTGCTATATTGCTCATTGCAACTTCTGTCCACACCACAACAATGGTCCATCGCCGAACTTGAGATGTGATGTGGTCCCCACCAGCCATCTCACATTGCACATCGCTCCGCACCACCGCAAGTCCCACCACTCACTTATGATGTGATCTTCCGATATCGCAATATTTCTTATCACAACAACGCATGTTGCAAGCACCAAAGGTTTGAAGTTTTTGCACCGCATCGAACCGCAGATGCGATATGTTGATGCGCCGATGTGAAGCTGGTCCCACATGCCAACTCACCACAGTTGACCAATCACGTTGTTTCACGTTCATTTTTTCCCTAATGTCACTTCAACCATTTCTTACGCGAATTTTGTTTTAAATCCGGCTCATAAAACCTTTAGAGTCTGATGGGGCTCAGCGCTGGCCAATCAAATGGTGTTCACGCGACTTCAGGCCTTGGTGACGTCATGGAGTTTTGTGACGCAAATTTTCATTGCAATATAGTTTGTTTGTGTTTGAAATTCCGGGTTCATCGATAGTTTAAAACTTTGGGTTAAATTCATGCGGCAGAGTATTAAGGTTATTAAAACCTTGGTTGCATTAGTTTTGTTATGATATATGTTTAATGCTGCGCGACCAAAAAGTTTCGGCATAAGATATAACTTAATACACGGAATGTAATATATATTATAAACTTATTAAGTTTATAATATATATATTAAATAAGTTTTATTTTAAATGTTTTTCCTTTTATGCTACACCACATAAAGTGAAAAGTTAGAATGGTAGTGTGTTGTTGTGTAATGTGTATTGTGCCCAAAGGCAGAAAGAAGAGAAAAACAGAGTGAAGACATAGTAAGGTTAAAAAATCACTGTAAGTTCATTTTTATAAAAAGAAAGAGTAGTGTTTAAGCACTGTGTGCTAAAGCAGTCTTAGACATATTTTGTAAATCCCTCCAGAAGAGGAAGAACTGTATTTTGTAATACTGTTTTATGTTTTTGGAATAGAAAGTATTTATTGTGCCATCTATGTCTATTAGAAGAAATTTTTTTATTTCTCTGTGTTAAAAGATGAGAATTTATATTGTCCAATGTGTTCGGAATATTCAGAAATTCCAACAATAAACTGAAGTTAGAAGAAAACATTCCAGAACTGAGATAGGAGACTCTTAGCTAAACACCCTAAGGGTGGTGGGAAAGTCCTAGCTAACCCAAGTCTCGCTCGCTGCCAGGTGTTGACAAAGTAAAGGAACATAAAAATAATAACCATAATTAACATTTTTAAATGAATATAAAAAATTTAACAGACACAGATATATAGACAAAAATAATTGGGCTTACACTACAACAAGCGAAATAAACCATTCATCTCAAGTTCGTATTAAAGTACTCTGGTGCGAAGACTGACAAATGCATTCAACATATATTACAGAAAATCTTAAAAGGAGGAAATATCCTATTGCTACAAACAGAATTGCAAATTCCATAAATAAAGAAAAATCGAATTCTATTCCTTCTATATAGTATTGTTCTGAATTTTTTTGAGAGCTTCAACAGTAGGAGAAGAAAAAGAAATTCAAACAAATATTGTTAGGTTTAAGGGGTTTTCTTTGCTGGAGTAGGGTGTGCTTCATTTCATCCAATGAGAAGATTTTTCTATAGCTCTTCCAATCAATTAGATTTTTCTATTTGTTTATTCCTCCAACTAATAAAAATTGGTCATCTTCAGATTGTACGTGCATTTATTTTCACCCTTCAGTGAAAATGCTATTTTAATTCTTAATCTCATAAGTCAATGTAAAGGACATTTAAACAGTTCATGACGCAAACCAAAACACAATTAAAAGAAACAAACACTGAAGTAGTTGTATTACAGTACAAATACTTCAAATTGTAGTAGGAAATACCATAGCCAACACCGACAGTTCCATTTTAAGAAACAAATTAATTAAATTTCTGCTATTACAACCGTAGTCGTGAAAACAAAGAGCATACGAAAATCCATTTACAATAACAGTAATTTATTAGCCATGTTATTGTGAGAAAAGCTTCAACCCAGCAGGGTTTCTCAAAATACAAGACTACCCATATTGCAGGAAATCCAAATAAAAACCCAGATTCAAGGAGAGAAGCCCAAAAACCCTGGTACATAGCTGGAGAGGAGTAAAATAACTTGGAAGCAAAAAGGATTTATAAGATTCCAAGCGCAGACCTAGTCGTGAGCTTGCCATTAGAAGAGAAAAAAATCGGAAGGTATCCAACCTGCAAAAATCAAAGAACAACTGAAACCAAATCTGAAAGTCTCCAATGGGTGAAAAACCCATTAAGGTGATATTTTTGTGCGGATTGGGGGTTATTACCTGCATGGTAGCCCATGATTCGGTGCCGAACTTCGAGCCCTGTAGCGAAAAAATCCACATTAAGGACATAAACATAATAGAGTGTAATAATCTGTAGAAATAAATTACAGTGCTTCGAATACTTGAAATAAGGCCCTCAACTTTGTGCCACTCCTCATTGGTAATGGATTTCTCATAATTCCTCAGAACCCCTGTGTAGGTTGAGCAAATGGTAAGAAGTAAAAACCGTTGAAGGAAGCGAAATGAGCATGGTAAGAAAAAAAACACTTAGAATTATTGTAATGATGAGGTTACATGTAAGCAAGTAGCATCAAGATGAGTGAGGACACTCAGTGTCATGGGGGTGGGTTACAAAGCCAAAACCCTAGTGGAATGAAAGAATGAATGACTGACCTCGAAGCCCAAGAGCGATTTGGTTATCACAACCAAGCCATCCACACCTCCATCGTGAGATAAAAAATTCCACAAGTGGACAGCAGGTGAGAGAATAGGTGTCATGTGGTAGTGGAACATTTATTATAAAGTACATCGAGAATCAAAATATTTGAACTAGTTATTAGCAATTGCACCACATGTTGCAAAAGAAATATCTTAAGGCAATAGCATGGGAAAGAGTAGCCTAGAAGAGATAAGATGTTGCAGAGAAAGAACCATCGTGAAGGAATGGAAGAAAAATTTTCCATCTTGAAGGAATGAAAGGCAAATTTTGCCTCCATGGAAGCATTGTCGAGGTTTCAAAGATATTTTTGATAAGAGTTATCAACCAGAAAACATATATGTAAACCAAAATAATCTCTTCACATATATAAATTTTTGTTATAGATATTCAAATAGGAAATTGGGGGTGAAAATCCTTTGGTTTTAATAATAATTTGAAGCAAACATGAATTGAGCATGTAACTCAAATAAGATATTTTAAATACATTCAAGTACACTCTATCTATATAGATGTAAATAAAGAGAATTTTTATTAAAGGAAATAGAGTTTAATCCAAGTTCATTTACATATGCCAATTGCATTCACCACTTAAGAGCATTAAAAAAAAGTTTATTGAGAAAACAACTCCAACGTATTTGTAGATAAAATTATAACACACTATCACACTTTTCTTATCAGAGCTAAATGTTGGTATATGCAACAATGATGGATTTCATCACTTAGGAGCATTAAAAACATATTTATTGAGAAAACAACTCCAACACATTTGTAGAGAAAATTATAACACACTATCACAATTTTCTTATCATAACTAAATGCTCTTAGCTTATTCTTAATTGATCAAGAGTATGGAATTTTTAGGGTGGTGTTCTATGTGCACTAAAATTCCCATGATGTCCATCACAATGTATGGGGTTCATTGCAACCATGGATATATTATGTGAGTTGTTGTGATTCTTTTCTTGTGGCTAAAACATTTTATTTAATCTACTTTTTCTTTTTTTGTATAATTTGACATAGTCTCACCAAAACCTAAATTCAATCTAACTTATTAAAAAGAAAAAAACTAATATTATAAAAAATATATATATAACTATTTACTTGCAGATCTAATGGCCTACAACATTTAAATCATCTAACATTTGATCCAATGACTCAGAAATGGACACAATGACATCTAGGAGAGTTGTTTTCAAATAGGAACGCCTTAAGGCATAATTAAAACAACATAATCGACTAGTCAAATAGAGTGTTATAGTTAATATGAATTACATAAAGTGTGTTTAGAATACGACGAGTGAATATTACCACCTCACAATAATAAAAAAACAATGTATACTCCACTTGATACAAATGTAGGAATTACATAAAGTGCGTTCAAATAGAGTAATATAGTTAATAGGAATTACATAAAGTGCGTTTAGAATATGACCAGTGAATATTACCACATCACAATAATAACAAAACAATATATACTCCACTTGATACAAATGTAGGAATTACATAAAGTGCGTTTAGAATATGACCAGTGAATATTAGCACCTCAAAATAATAACAAAAAAATATATACTCCACTTGATACAAATGTCTATTGTTAAAAAAAAATACAATATAAATTAAATTTAGATAACGAATGATTCCAACTCAATTCAGACCATAGTAAATCCATTTCAAGTAATGTTATTTAGCTAAATGGAATTTTTTGTTTTGGCATGACATAGTGCATGTTCAAAATGGTATCAGAGCCATGGTTTCAACAATGTGGCCAAGTGGGAAACTAAAAAATAACCAATATTTTAATGTGCACAAAGTAAGAGACAAGATACAGAGAGAAATTGGGTGGCTGAAAAGACCAGATGCACCCTATGTCAAATCTAATCCTGAGATGTCGGTCCAATTAGGAGAGGAGTGTTGTGAAGCTAATGCAACACTGTTGGATACAGTTCAGAAGTTGCAAGCTGAAATGACTAATTTAGGAGCTGATAATGAAAGATTGAGAAAAGAAATAGGTAATTTTGAAGAGCTTGTGAGACAGGTATAATCAGCGAGGGACAAACCCAAGTCTAGGCAACGGGAATAAGAATGAAGCTTTTTGAAATAGGGAAGATAATGTAGAATCTCAAGAAGGATGGAATAATGATGAAGGAAGGTTTGATAAAAATTTTGGTGCTAAAGGGACTATGAGGAAGAAAGTTGAGCTTCAAGGAGAGTTCAAGAAGATAAAAGTCTCGACATTTGATGGTGAGGTCGAGGAGGCAGATGAGGCCTAGTTGATTAACATGAATAAGAACATTTAGATTTATGAATATGATAACAATTTAAATTCTATATTGGAAATTTACCCATTACAGGGTAAAGCCACCCTATGGTGGGAAGAAATAAGTATTTTCAGGGGAATTGAGGAATAAGAAATAACTTTGAATTACTTTCAGAAACATTTTAAAAATAAATACTTGAATGAACGGTTTTACAATGAAAAAGAAAAAAAAATGATTTAAGATTAGTCTCATTTACCATAGACAAATTTGTAATCAAGTTTACATCCTTACTAAGATATTTCCCATATTTTAGGGAGGAGAAATCTTAAGTGCAATGTTTCATTAGTAGTTTACCCATTTTTATGAAGGAATAGTTGGAATTTGATAACCCAAAAATAATGGATGAATCCATTCAGAAGGCTCAGAATTTTTATCAACAAATGAAACAAAAAAGGAGAAAGTGGCAGAAGTGGGTTAAAAAAAAAGTGCATAAAATTTTCTGAATAATAAAAATGAAAGTCGTCAGTGGGAAAAAATTTCACCGAAAACATGAGATCAAGTTTCTAAGAATCAATAGAAGTTCACACTAGTAATTGAAGTTAGACAAACTAAAGTAGTAAGAAAACTTGAATCTAGTGAGCAGAAAAAACCTCCTTTCCAATGTTGGGGATGTCGGGAACCCCATTACTATAAAAAATATCCTCACCATGTCTGGACAGAATAAGATGTTAACGTACAAGAACATTCTACAGTTGGAGAGGTGGAAATGAATATACCAAGAATTAATGCAGCCTTGTATGATAACCAGGTTCAATATCACCCTAACATGATAGAATTCAAATGTAAAGTAGTTAATCATTATGTTTCTGTTATAATTGATCCATGTGCAAGCTTGAGTTATATCACTTCAAAGATAGTAGAATTGTGTTAGTTAGAGCTAATTAAATTCAAAAACCCTTGGCTAGTGAAATTGCCTACTGGATCCAAAAGAAGGGTGACTGATAATATAAAGAACTTACTTATTGTAATAGCACGACAAAAAATTAGACTGAATTTAAGCATGTTACCCTTAGGATCCTATGATTTTTTGACTGGAATGGACTAGTTAGAGAGTCATTGGTCCTTGGTGAATTGCAAGGATAAAATTGTTATCTTCCTCATTTATGGAGGCATTACATATGAGATTTAGGGTGTAAAAAAATTTATCAAATTGTGTCGTATTGCTGCTAACTATTTAGGAAAATGCATTGGGAAGGGCTAGAAAAATTATGTCATGCAAGTGGGTTATACTAATTCTAAGGACAAGATAACTTCCATGGAAAAGTTACTACTTATTTGAGAGTTTGTTAATGTATTTCCTAAAAAAATACCTAGGCTACCACATAAGAAAGATACCGACTTTACCATAGAGTTTTTCCTAGGCGTAACGCCAACATCAAGGAATACTTATCGTATGAGTATACCTGAGTTAACTGAACTAAAAATGCAATTATAGGATCTCCTTTATAAAGGCTACATCTGCCCAAGTGTGTCACCTTGGGGAGCCCCTGTACTATTTGTAAGGAAAAAATATGGTACTATGCAGCTACGTATTGACTATGGGGGGCTGAACAAGCTTGTTATCAAAACTAAATACTCTTTTCCAAAAATTGGTGATCTATTTGATCAAGTTAGAGGTGTTAGTGTGTTATCATAAATTGATTTATGATATTAAGGATATCATCAGATACGAATAAAGGAAGAATACATTTGTAAGATAGGATTTTAGACTCGTTACAACCACTATGAGTTCGTTGTACTACCCTTTGGGCTTACAAATTCCCTAAAAACATTTATGAGTCTGATGAATGGCATATTCCATCCCTACTTAGACAATTTTGTTTCTATTTTCATTGATGATATTCTAATTTACTCAAAGAACATGGAGGAGCATGAAAAAAATTTACGGATAGTACTGTAAACATTGCGAGATAACTAGCCCTATACAAAATAATGAAAATGTAATTTTTACAAAGACCAGATCCAATACTTGGGACACATCATTTCACCGAAAGGAATAGTTATGGATCCCAAGAAGATTAAAACTATCATTGAATGGATTGTCCCCAGAAATTTTGCATAATTTTTTTCTTTTATTTGGTTAGCTGGATATTACCGTCGCTTTATAGAGGGGTTCTCTAGAATAACCTACCCTATAATTTCTCTACAAAAGCAGGGAAAATATTTCAAGTAGACAATAGTATGTCACTAGAATTTTGAACATCTGAAACACATGTTCACCACAACCCCCATATTGAAAGCAGTAGATCTAGAAAAAATAGTTTATCATTTGCACAAATTCTTGTAAATAAGGCGTTGGAGGAATTTTAATGTATGAAGGTACAGTCATAGTGTAAAAATAATGAAATCTAAAATATCATGAGAAGTGATACTCTGCCTATGACTTGGAACTAACCGCAGTAGTTCACGCCCTAAAGGCATGGTGACAATATTTATTAGGAAAGATATTCCTTTTAATGATTGAACACAATAGTTTAACGAGTTTATTTAAACATCCTAACTTAGATGCAGTCCAAGTTAGGTGGACTGATTTTCTAAGCGAATCTGACTTGGGAAAAAGGCATATTAAGGGGAAAGAGAATCAGGTGGCTAATGCGCTAAGCAGAAAATTACATTGTGTGTATGAGATTTATTACAGTCAAATAGAATCATTTTTTTCTGAGGAAATTAAGGAAGCTGCTCATAAAGACCCTGAATATGAATTATTATGGCAACAGACCACTTAGGCACAAAAATCTGGGAGAAAATATGAAGATGGAATTCTTTTGACCTTTAGAGATAGAATATATGTTCCTAACCAAGCCTCTATTGAGAAATTTATGTTGGATGAGTTTCATAGAAGACCATGTGCTAGCCACCCCCAATATCAAAAGTTATTTATGAGGTAAAAAAATATTATTTCTAGCCAGGTATCATAAAGGACATTATTGAATATTTTGCTAAATTCCTGGAATGAAAACAAGTTAAGGTGGAACACTAGCACCCTGTTGGTTTGCGCCATCCACTACCTATTCCCGAATGGAAATGGGACATGATTAATTTAGAATTTATTACAGGTCTTTCTAGGTCTACAAAGAAGAATGATTCCAAAATGGTATTAGTGGTATATTTGAGAAAAACAACCCATTTTATATCGATTAAATATACATATAAAATTTTTTAAATTCTCGATATATTTATGGAGGAAATATTCTCATTACAGGGTATACCAAAAGTGGTTATTTCAAACAAGGATATGAAATTTACCTTTGCATTTTGGAATTTTTTTTTATAGGTTTGGGTACACAAATTTAGTTCACCACCGTGTATGACCTTCAGACTGATGGATAGACTAAGTGAGTAAATGAGGTGCATGAGGATATTCTGAGAATGTATGTAATGAAACAATGAGATAAGTCAGAGGAATACCTCCACTTAGTTGAATTTTCATATAATAATAGCTATCATGATTCATTGGGAATGAGTCCCTTTGAAGTGTTGTACGAGAAAAGATGCAGGATACCCACCAATTGGAATAGTCCTAAAGATAAATTGGTACTAGGACCTCATGTGCTAACCAAAATGGAACAAGAAGTAAATAAAGTTCGATATAATTTTAAATTTGGCCAATATAGACAAAAGGATTATGTGGATAGAAAAAGGACCTACAAGGGATTTCATGTAGGAGATCATATTTACGTATGAGTTAGGTCAAAAAGGAGTACCATACGGTGGGGTGGTTGTGCAAAATTAGCACCCTAATATTCTAGACCTTTCCAAATTTTGGAAAGGATTGGGCCTATAGCATACAAACTTGAATTACCTGGTCATATCTGGGTCCATAATGTGTTTCATGTTTCAATGTCGAAGAAATATGTATATGATCCTAGGAATGTGATTAACTGGCAATTTGTGTAGGTAAATATTTAATTTTGTACTTTGAAATGTATGAATAGAAATTATAATTATTATTAACTAATGACAAGTTATGATATGGAACAAGTTGAACTGGATGGAGAATTCCTAGTAGAGTCTCTGTGTATTGTTGAGTATTGAGAAACAACGTTACAGAGGCGAGTTATCACCCAGGTTAAAGTGCAATGGAAGCACTTTAGCTCGAAATAGGCCACTCGAGAAGATGAATACTTCATGAGAAAGGCCTATATTGACCTATTTCAAAGGGATGGACTAAACACTGAGGATGGTGTTTCACACGAGGGGGGGAAGATGTAATACCCCAGTTGCTGTAAATATTTTATTATTTGTTGTTGTTTACTTTCACTTTAGAAAACTTAATGATGCATGCCTTAGTGAAGAGGCCTAGTAAAACTTTCTGTTAAAAAGACAACTTTAATTTGAAGTAAATGATGAAATGTTTTAGAAGTCATAGGAAAGGACTAAAAAATAAAAAATTTGAATTTTCAAACCTCTAGATAGTTAGAGACAATTATATTTTTCTCTCTCCCTAGAGATGGAAAAACCCCATCTTAGTGGAAAAATATCCAAGGACGGAAAATTAAGGCTCGAGGATAGAGAGAAAATAATATTGGAAATTTGGGACCTTGCACAAGATGTTGTGAAGGTTGGAAGGACATTTCTAGGATAAGGCATTCCTAAGTTGGGTATAGAGCTAGTGGAACCCTTAGAAAATATCCCTTAGTATAGAGTTTGCACTAGAGTGGTGTATTCTTAAGGTTCAGGCGCATGCTATCTCAAAGATTTGATTTATAAACTATCTGGAAGGGATAAATCTTGTGGGGAGACTGGACGTCATTTCTAGTATAGTGGTTGGGTGGTGTGGACTTTCCTTATTAGCTTTCCTGACAGACTAGATAAGGAAAGATACATACCTTTGTGATGCTTAATTTGTATTTCTTTCTTTTATAGAAACCTCTATTTTTTAATGATAAATGGAATCCTTTGATGTAGTTAGTATTTCTACAAAACAAAGAAGATTTTGTTAAATTTTGGTATTGAAATATTCAAGGGTTTTGTAAAAGAAAATGAAAAATTAAATTTTGTTGGTTGTGGTATTAAATTTTATCTAAAGTCCATAATAAAAGTATTTTATATCTATACATCATTTTTTAAGATGAATGAAATGTTTAAGGATGATATCACAAGCAGTGATACCATACAACAACATTCAGGATACACTGAGGGAGTAGAAGAGTGCAAGAAACTATTTTTCTATATTTCATTACTAGTAGTTTACATGCATGATGAATCTTTTGATCGCTAATTCTCTTGGCTACGTTCAAGGCCAGTAAGAATAGCACAACCTTCAACCACCAGGTTTGATCTATATTGTCTCTTCTTTTTCGTTGGCATTCTATATCGTTTCTCTACCTAGAGAAAAAGAGGAGTCTGAAGAAGAGGTATTGTTTCAAAGGGTACCAGCGGCACCTTGAACCTCTATTCTACATGATTTGTTCCCTTAGTTGATATTGGTACCCTTGGTTCTATCAACCAAAGAAAAGAGGAGTCTGATAAAAATTCCTTTTGTTTCTTGGAAGAAAGTATTCCACTAATCTACTAAAACTATCATCCAATGATATCAACAAAGGTATTCTAGTAAGACATAGAGGTAAGGGTTTGTTCTTAAATTACTGCAAGTTGTGATACCTAATTACTTCAAGCTTCGATACATCAATTAAATAATTAATATAGCCAGAAAGTCTTCATTTGTTTGGATTTAAGGCTAGTATAAAAGCTAAGATAGGTAGGTATTAAATCCCTTACTAGATAAGAAATAAGTCTTAAAGTGGGTAGTGTAAAACTATAACACTTGGTGTGAAATTGAAATGTTTGAAAGATTTATGTCTACAAGTGAGAAGTTGTAAATTAAAATTTATAGGTTTGATTTTCATTCCTTAGAATTATGTAACTCTAGAAACTATAGTGACTCTAGTAGACTAGATTTTTGTAAAGGAAACAAGTGATGTTTTTTATTTTAAATCTGAAATAAAATATGCAATGATATTACAAGTAGATTATCTAAATCCTCCTTACCAATTGGTTTTTTGAAACCTGTCTTGCTATAAAATATGTCCTACTCTAAAACATGATGTCCAAAACATCTGAAACATGTCGTGAGAAAAGATAAAGATATAATTTTTGGTGTGGAAGGTCTCTGCAACTGAATAGATTAGATTTTTGTAAAGGAAATGAGTTATGTTTTTTTTTTTTTTAATTTGAAATAAAATCTGCAATAACATGACAAGTAGATTTATAAATCCTCTTTACCAATTGGTTTTTTGAAACAAGTTTTTCTCTTAAACATGTGCTCCAAAACATATGAAACATGTCCTGGCCAAATATAAAGATACACTTTCTGGTGTGAAAGGTCTCTGTAACTAAATATGTATACTTTTTGGGGCAGAAGTTCTCTACAAGTGAATAATCATATCTTAATATTAATGCATAAACCTCATGGTGCAGACTCTTGACCCCCTTCACCGAGAGAGTGAAAACAAATTGGGAAACTCAGGAAGTCAGATTTGAAGGGTCTAAAGGTGATGGGATTTGAATGGGCTGAAGGAAACTTAGGCAATGACTTAATAAGCATTTTATAATTGAAGGTGGGGTCGTTATACTGGCATGAGTAAAAATGCATTGAAGTGGTGGTAGAGGCAGTCAACAAGGTGTCAAGAGGTGTGTCTGACACTAGTAACACCTAACACGTAAGCTATAGTGTGTCTTTGGTTTAAAAAAGACTTTTGATAGAATAAATTTTCCCCTCTTTCAAATTTTGGCTCATTATTTGGTAAAAATATATAAAATAACCTCGGGTGACGTGAAGTTTGCAATAACAGGTGGAAATTAAAACTTTGGTTAAAATTTTGGTGTAGGCAAATTTTTCCAACTTGAAACTGATGCAGGAGCATCCGACTCAGCAATTTCATTGTATTCTAGTTAACTTACAGGGTCTTGTGCTTTCAAGGAAGCTAGTTTCCTATGTATTAAATTAATGTAATTATTAATGTTTTGAGTGATTTTAATGAGAGGTATTTAGAATAAGAATTAATTAGATATTATGAGGCATATTGTAAATGTTCTCGAATGTTGGAGAACAAGAGAGAATTAGGATAGTTGAGATATTGAGTGATTTGGGAATTAATTGTAAATCTTAGATTAGGAACTGGTTTCATGATTTTGTGGATTAGAGAGGATCCTTAGGGATTAGTTGAGTAAAAAAAGGACTTAGAGGATATTCAACATTTTTTTGAGAAGATAGAGGATTTGAAACTAGAATTGGTTACAGAACCTTTTGTATAAAATTGTAAGCCTCAAGGCATTAGAAGATGAGATCAGATCAAATCAGATACTGAATTGAGAATCTTGAGTAGGGAATAGTTAGGGTTTGACTGTAATCCTATAGGCAGGAAAGGAAAAATGCCAGTGATTAGAAAATCAGACCATGGAAAGAAATTTCTATGTATATATGTGTTTGTTCATACAGAGAACAAATATAAGTTCATATAGTGTGTATGTGATCAAATTGTAATTACTATAGATAGAGTGGGTTTGCATAATATATATATATATATGCAGGAGAACCAGAAAAAAGAAAGGATAGACAGAGAATTTGATTCCCGAGTTGTGTGGTGTGTATTGAGTGATTAATTTATAAAATGTACGTGATTTAGAGTAATTCTACATAACATAGGTTTGCAGAGAAGAACAGAGAGAGGACAAGCAGTATCGAGGAGGATTGCGTAGATTGACTCGTATTAATTCGATTTGGAATGTAGAACAAATTAAAGCTCAAAAGGAAGTGAGGATTGGAAGAAGAAAAGACAAGAGCGATGAAACCATTACATAGTGTTACACAGTAATTTGTCACCATCCTTACCATTCCCCGTCCCGCACAATGGAGGACCCATTTTGTGACCTGTGAACATTGTCATGCCTTGAAATCATTATCAATGCATTCCTCTAAACATGAGCTTCAATTGCCCTAAATACATCTCCTTGCAAAAAACCATGAAAACATCTCCTTTTGCATTGGCGCGGGCAGACAGTTCATCAATCGCGCAAATGGGGAAAATCCTACAAAGAGGCCGCGCCAACTGGCGCTCTGTCCCAGAGCAGCAGTCGCGCCAGCCAATTTAAGGAGTGTTTTTTAAATAAAGTTGGCGGAATTTGTGTTTCAACAAACTCAGAAACCATTTCCTATCTTGAGTTGGGAGGTTTGGCTGCAGGAGTTCCATGGAAGGGAAGCGGTTTTCCACCTGTCATGGAACCTTCCTTGTTGATAGGGCCAATCCCACAATAATAGGGATCCCAACTCCCTCCTTCCCCATCTATAAAAGCTTGTTCAATTCCATTGCAAGCTAGTCTTGAAGTGCCTAAGATTTGAATTTCCAAATTCCCAAGAGCCTTTGTGCTGTAAGAGCCCTCATTCTTCCCTTAAGGCTGACTCAAGTAAGGAGACTATCGTCGAGAGACTCTAGAGAGGTTTGCCCTTCCCCTGGCGAGCTTTGTGAGATGTGAATGACTGGGGACCCATCCGAAGGAGACAATGGCATCAGAACATTGGTTGTACTCTCTTTCGATTGTTTATTAATGAATGACTACCGGTTATGGTTCCACTCTATTTTGCACTTATGTTAATAATGAGTTATATCCTTTCTGACTGATATATAGTTGCATATTCTGGATTTTATGCTTGTATTCGTGTTGTTCTTTGCATGTGCAAGTGTCCATTCACGGAGATCATGGGGATCGTGATCTACCGAGGCTGAGGAACGGGAACACTGTCTCTTCTACGAATCATAGCACTGGACTCCAGGTAGGCCTCCATCATTGGCTTATTTATTCGCAATTAGGAACTTGCGCTGTAGCATTTGATGATTATTGCTAGACCCCTGCTGGGCTAGTAGGGATCGCCTCTGTCCGCAGAGGGGATTTACCTCCTCAACAATTTGGCGACTCCGCTGGGGATCGTCTAGATTTCACTGTCTCGTTTGGATTGTCTCGTTTGATTGTTTTATGATTTTCCTTGCTTGGTTAGCCTTCTGGGCTGGGTTCTTTTGTTGTTTTTTGCTTCTTGGTTTGCTTAGTTTACATTGATCTGCTTCTGGAGTAGTTCTTTTTTAATTTTGGCTGAGAAACTCGACTGGCGCGCTTTTTAGCCTTACAGTCGCGCCAATTGGCGCATGTTACTTTTGTATTTCCCGCGCTAATTGATTGCTGGCGCCAGTTGCAGCCTTACAGTCGCGCCACTCCTGTAGGGTATTAGAGTTTGCTCAGTTTTGAGCTCTCTAGGTCTGGTCAGTGTTTTTCTTCTTGATTTTTCGACTACCTGAGTGTGTTGGAGTCCTGTTTGACTGGGAATTTGCCTTCGTCCTTTGGTTGTTTGCTTTTCTCCATCGATTTCATGTTTTAAGCCCTAGGGCATCTAGTGGCTTTGTGTATCGAGCCCTCCTTGGGAGTTTTGGTGTTTTGTTTATCCAGTCAACTCTCTGATTGCTCCTCCGCATCCTCTTAGTAGTTGTTCACTGTTTTGTTGCGATTTTTGGGTGATTGCTCATTTCTTCATTCAAATTTCGTTTGGTCTTGCTTTGGGCCTAGATCACACGGTCCATTGGAGCCTTTGAGTCTTTTTCTTGGTTTTGAGAGACTTTGGTCGATTTGAGATCTGATTGCTTGTGTCATTGAGTGAAATTTGTTCGTTTTGCTCTCTCAATATCGTTTCTCAAGTTGTTCCATTTATTTTTCAATTTGTTTAGTGCATCTAGCTATCAAACGTTGAAAATTACAAAAAAAATATCTTGTGCTTTTGGTTGAATTAGTGCAAATTGAAATTTTTCGATTTTACTAGTAATTAGTGATTTGAATGAAAAGTTTTCAATTTCATTAGTTGCATTAGAGATATCATTGTTTGTCTTCCGATCATTTTGTTTGTGTAAAAACTCTCAACTCTTCTGTAGCTAGTTTTCATCGAACGAAATGATGTACTGTGGCATGTAGCTTTGCATTTAGGAGTTTTTGAAACAACACATTCGTTAGGGCCTGAAAACTGAAACGTAATTGAAGATCAACTTTAAAATCTACTCAATTTACACTAAGGCAGCATTGAAATATAACGAAACACATTTAGAGGTCTAGGCTAGAGACGTGTTCCAGCGTCTTTAAACCTAGTAGCTGTCGTTCGCCTTTTGGCTTTAGATAGTGCTAGTACGGACTTGTGCTCCCTGTACCATTGCGTATATAAAGGGAGACCCCTCTAGGTTTTCAATCCTTTATCCATCAGAAGCCGAGTTTGCCGCCCTATACCTGTGATACACCGAACACAACATTCGGGGAGATTGCCTGCACGTACGGAAAGTCCTTGGTTGGTTTCTCTTTCATTATTAAAACCAAGGTGTATATTGCAGTTCACGGTTATTTGGTACACCCTTTTTGCTTAGTATTCCCGAGCAGTCATTTGGTCTTTTTTGACTCCCTAAATTTGAAAAGATCACCAAGCACTTGTCCTTGCACGCTTGTGTCAAATCTGAAAGAGATAGAGTCACCTTTTTATCGTTTCTCGACTCTTAAAACATGAAACGGTAAAGTTTCTTATTTTTCAATGTGGTAAAAATTAATCACCCACGATTACACGCCCTCTTAGATTTTGCTTGTTGACCGTTTGATCGTGTGTCTTGACTCTTTTTCAGCCCGTGTGTGGTTTTGAGTCTTGATGGCAACTTTTTCAGAGTTTACCAACCAAGGAATCCCCTCAGAAGGGAATCCTGGTCATTTTCCTCCTTTTGGGAATGTTGGTGCTCCTTACATGGAGACGTTGTCCCTTCCTGGGTTAACTGTTGGGTTGTCTGTTTGGTTGTTTTCAACCTATGTGGTCCCAAATATCTCTGCTATTGTTCAATCAGTTCCTCCACCTGAACAACATCATGTTGATTCCAAGGTGGACCTCTCCCCTTCTTCGCCTGTTTCTGCGTCCTCCTCTTCTACTTCGCCTGGTGAAAGCTTGGATTCGAGTAACCAGGTGGTTAAGAAGAAGAAGAAGAAGACAAAGAAGAAGAAGTCTGATAAGCGAGAGGCTAAAAGTGCAGCCACTGTTTCTGAAATATCTCCTCTTGATAAACCTTCCAACCCTCCATGGAAAGTCAAGTTCCCTTGCATGTTGTGCACAGGAGACCATCTTCTTCGAGACTGCCCTGGCATTCCCCAGGTACTCGAAGTATGGTCCAACGGTTGCCCGCCATTGCCTTTGGCTTCCGGGAGTTAGGTTGGGGGCACGTCTTCAGCTGCTGCTGGTAAGACTCCTAAGAAGAAGGGTAAGATTACCAATCCCTGTAAGTTGTGTGAAGGGCATCATGCCATTCACCTTTGTCCTTATATGGATGAAGCCAAGCGAGTTTTGGACAACTCAACTGTTTCTACACCACGCCTCCCAGCTGGTTATAAACAGCTTTCTTTGATTCCTCCACTAGCTAATCCTACGATTGGTCAAGAGTCATCCTTGCTCAATCCCACTCCCCCAGAAATTCAAATTCATGAATTCGTCCCTGACCAACCATTGGTCGTAGGATCGATTGACCTGGCCCCATCCGTAGTGCACCAGGTCTTTTCTGTCGAGAGTGGATCTCATACCCCCCACGTCCTTCTGATTTCTTTAGATTCTTCAGACTTGGAGAAAGATTCGCCTGTCCCTGTACTTCAAGATGCTACTCCTCCGCCTCCCATGATGGAGGCTCCGGAGGATATCCCTCCCGCCTTCGAGATGGAGGTTATGGAGGATGCTCCTTCTTCCGTAACACCAGGGGAAGACCTTCTCGGTTCGATGGTATCCCCTCCGAGTAGTCTGGTCGCCTCCTTTGATTGGAGTCGATTTGTAGGATTCCGCCTTCCGTCTTACGTGCCTTTCGAGATCACAGTACAGGCTCTTGGTCTGGTCATACCCAGCACCATTATAGACGAAGGTGCCTCCGTTAGTATTCTATCCTCGACTACCTGGCAAGCCTTCGGTTCGCCACCGCTTGCGCCTGTTACGCAGAATCTGTTGACTTTTAACAGAAGGACGAGTCAACCGTTGGGGATCCTTCCAAGGTTACCGGTTACTTTGGGAGGTAAAACCGTCCATATGGACGTGATGGTCGTTCCAGGCCCCTTGGATTTCAATCTGCTCCTGGGGCACGATTACACCTATGCCATGGGAGCGCTCGTCTCCTCCCTCTTTCGTGTGGCCTGTTTTCTGCATGAAGGATGGATCGTGACCATTGATCAGCTTTCGTTCTTTGGTCCTAATGTGGCAACTGGTCCACCATCACCCCCTCCGGGTTTTTATCCGCCCATTATATCTGCTCCACCGCAGGTCAACTATGTGTCTACCTACCCTGTACCCACACTCAGTGATAACGCCGTCGTGCATAGTGTACTGGGGGCATTAGGTCCTGACTTCCAGGATGTTTTCCTTCCATCGGGAGTGGAACTCTTGGAAGCATCGCCTTCTTGTTCATTTTGATGTAAGTCGGTTAGAGCACGGTTTCCTCCCTGTGTCAAGCTCTTTAAAAAATGAAACCAGGTTCTCGGAGCAGAGTTCCTCCACTTGTGTCAAGCTCCTAAAAACAATGAAACAAGTTGTTTGAGGATAGTTCTTTTAAGTGTGTCAACCTCGTTAAAATAATGAAACGCGAGCATGTTCAATTCGACTTTGTTTTGAACCTTCACTCCATTTTCAATGGACTGAAGCTTGGGGGGCATGCACCTCGAATTGAGACACCATGCTGGGGGGCATGCCCGTCTTCCTCATTTCAAGCATAGTTTGCATATGTGTGTGTTCATGTGTGCTTTTAAGCTTGCATAAAAATGAAATGTGTGAGTAGATACATTGTGTGAATACATTTCGCATTGGGTCGTTTGTCATGTAACTGATACATTAGATTACATTTGTATTAGACATTTGCATGACATATAGAAAACATCATCACATGTAAAAGATCCATCCAAAATAGTCATATGTATATATATATATATGTGTGTGTGTGTGTGTGTCGAAATGTTTGCACAGTGTGTGTCGCATAAAGTCAAAAATATACATAATCGTCTTAAATACATCCGGAGACGATATGTCTCTCAAAAAATATGTGTGGTAAAAGCCCTAAGAGTCTAATCCGCATGGTGCTCATGATAACATGTAACTGCACGCACTAAGCGTCTCAGAAGTCGGTGGATTCGACTACGTACTCCCACCGTATGTCGCTGGTACGCCATCGGTACATCCGCTAGCCGAGCATAGTCCGGGATCCCTCGGGCGATACCCTCGAGATTCTGGATCAACTCCTCCCCTCCTGTGCCCTCTGCCTGAGGATCAGGGGCGAGAAGAGTCCTCCGCGCGATTGGAGACATACCGGCTGGTCTCTCGGGGCCCACATCTGCATACACATAAAATGTGTTAGGACGAATGTGTATTAACAAAAAAATCATAAAACATAAAAATCAAAAGAGATGAGGTCATACCCAACTCCTCGTCCCAGTCATCTCCTTCTGGCAGTGGGAGATATGGGTCTCTAGTGAAATCAGTTCCTGCATATGGCCAATCCTCCACTACGATCAACTGGCGCCGTAACCACCCAAAAAACTCCGGCCTCCAGGACATCTGTTGGCCGCCTCCAGCTCTGGGCATTAGTGCTGCCCAGCGAGCCATTCTTGGCTCTCGTGGAATCGGCTCTGCTACTATGGCCCCTTGGCCCTGGAAGATTGGTAAGCATTCCAGAATGAACGATACCAGGATGGAACCATAGCCAAACTGTTTCAGTTTAGCTTGCTTGCATTTTGTGAGCTGTCTCTTCATGTTTATTGTTACTGCTGTAGCCCAGTCGAACAATAAGGGACTCATGCATTCTGAGGCCAGCAGGAGTTGGGCCTTTGTGGCCTCGTGCGGTGCCTGCGATCCTACAGCCCGCGTGATGGTATGTAGGACAACTCTCAATGCCAGGTCGGGGATGGTGTGGATATCCACCTTTTTTCTCCCTGATCCCATTTGTGCTCTTGGGCACACTCGTGCCATCACTTCTTCCATCTTCTCGCCAGATGGTCTGCTCCCAGTCAGGATGGGTACCGGACCTCTGCGAGACAATCCGGTTATGAAATACACATCGGAGACCTCCAGTTCCAATACCTGGTCTCGCAACTTGAACACTTGTTCCTGTTCGTCCCAAATACTGATCAGATACTGGACGAGCTCGGGCTGAGCTCGTAGACAGGGTGTAAGGAAGAACTTATTTAGCCCACAGTTTCTGAGGGCATTCATGCAAGCCTCACTTTCTATGGCCTATTCATCCTCTTCTCCATGCTCTCTTTCTTTCCACTCAATCACCATTTTGCTTGATTTCCTGCATCCACATGGTCATAAACCCTTAATTAGATCTCTGGTAGGCTTCAAATTTCATTTAAAATGATTAAAATTTCGAATTTCTAGGCGGAAATTTGGGTTCGGCCGCTGGCGCGGCTGTTTTGTGAACAGTCGCGCCACGTGGCGCGAGCCCTTTGCATAGAAAATCCCATTGGCGCGGGTCCGTTCCCGATACCCGCGCCAATGAGCGCAGCCCTAAAAATTCAAAAGTTGCCACAGAGCCTGATATATGAGGGAAAACTATCAAAAAAATGGATTGAAATGAAGTATAGAGAAGCGCCTCTTACCTGTAGCAGACGAGAATCTGAATGGTCAACCGGATCTGTCGCAATCGCCGTCAGAAGTTTGCACTCCAAATGGACCACTGCTGCTTTTTACCAAGGTAAATAGTAAATGTAATTTTGTTTTTACCATTTTGGCATATTTATAACTTTTTCGACATAGGATGGGTTTTAAAAGTTATTTTTATCAAATATTTTAATATGTTATGTCAAAAATGGGTTTTACGCTTGCTTGGTATGTGCAGCAGCAGGTTTTTTGCGACTTTAACAGTGGAAACGAGTTGTATTTTATACTTTTTCGGACTCGGTAAATACACGAAAAAGTCACTTTGGAGTCATCTTTCAGCTCTTTTCTGACTCTCTAAACATGAAAATATTGTCGAGGCCCTTGTCGTTTCGATCTCGTTAAATTGGACACGAATTGACATCTACCCAGTATACGTTTACCCCTTTTTCGGGCTGGGATGGATTCATTACGAAAAAGGAATACCCTAGCCTATCGCGACTAGGAGGTTTTCTCGGATATTGTTTTCTACCTTTTCGGATTTGAGGAACTATTTAAGAAAAGGGACTTGTGGAGTTTACTTTTCTGTTGTCTTTTCAAACTCTCTAAACATGAAAAGACGTCGAGTTCTCCCTTTGTCAGACTCGTTAAACCCTGATGACATCGGATCCAGTCGAAATGACGTTCTCCGAGTTCCTCCTTCCTAGGACTCGTTAAATGCACTAGGATGGATTCGCCCGAAGGGCGGACTTATATTACAAGCATATGCTATCCCCTTCAATCTTGTTATCAAAAATAATTGGGGTACTCGCCAGAAATGGTGGGGGAAAAAATGGAACCATCATCGTTGTCGTCGGCAGTATGTCGCTCTTGAACATGGCACTTGTTTGCATTCGTGTCGGGTTGGGGACATCTCATCTCGTTTTTTCACTTGCCTCCATGGGTTTGGATAATCCTTTTTGACCTCTCCTCTGCTCATTGCCTTGTCACCATGACCTCTGATCCGTTGATGTCAAATATGCTGCCAAAACCACTATTTGTGCCGTTATGTGTTCAAGAGAAGTTGACCTCTGCGAATATCAACCTTCCTCTGATTCTCATACGATCCTGATTCACAACAAAACATCATGTTCCTCTGTCTCGTGTCGATGATGTGGGAAACATTATGGCCCACCTTCGATCAAGGTCACTTCCTGTCGACTTCAGCTCATTATCCGGGAAGTTGATCTAGAGACTCCTTTATGGTACCTTGGAGCCTGCATGCCTCAATGGCAGGTTCGTCGCATTCGACGTGGGGTTTTCATCATTGGCCTCCGATCGAGTGATTCTACGAGTGTTCGACGCCAGCTCATTGATTCACACGCCGTAGATTGTACCTGTAGTACCTTGAGGGCCATTGTCATTATTGGTGGTCCCTCTCGCGTCTGTTAACAGCTCTCATCATTGGCTGGTAATCAGACGATGTTCTTGCATGTTCGACTTCAGCTCACATATTCGCATGCTTGAACTTGTACTTTATTTGGGTCGAGATGGAGCACAAGACCCTGGATTGTGTCTGTTGTAATCCAGGCTGCGATTGTGGATTATTATCATTATGTACATGACTCACTGATTGGATGGCTATGACCATACCTGAGTCTATTTATTTGATCCTCGCTAGATGGCTGCGCCCATACCCTGGATTCGGATTATAGTGTACTCTGTTTCGGATGGCTGCGCCCATACCGCATATACATCATGTACTTGAGATATCAGTTGTATTTTTTTGCACAGGTTTTCCGACGGTGGGGCTTCAGTTGAACATGTTCTCGTAAAGAATTTCACCCCTCTCTCTCTCGGGCCTCATACTTTAGGGGGCATCTGTTACACAGTAATTTGTCACCGTCCCTACCATTCCCCATCCCGCACAATGGAGGACCCATTTTGTGACCTGTGAACAATGTCATGCCTTGAAACCATTATCAATGCATTCCTCTAAACATGAGCTTCAATTGCCCTAAAGACATCTCCTTGCAAAAAACCATGAAAAAATCTCCTTTTGCATTGGCGCGGGCAGGAAGTTCATCACTCGCGCCAATGGGGAAAATCCTACAAATAGGCCGCGCCAACTGGCGCTCTGTCCCAGAGTCGCAGTCGCACCAGCCAATTTAAGGAGTTTTTTTTAAATAAAGATGGCGAAAGTTGTGTTTCAACAAGCTCAGAAACCATTGCCTATCTTGAGTTGGGAGGTTTGGCTACGGAAGTTCCATGGAAGGGAAGTGGTTTGCCACCTCTCATGGAACCTTCCTTGATGATAGGGCCAATCCCACAATAATAGGGATCCCAACTCCCTCCTTCCCCATCTATAAAAGCTTTCCTATTGCCATTGCAAGCTAGTCTGGAAGTGCCTAAGCTTTGAATCTCCAAATTCCCAAGAGCCTTTGTGCTGTAAGAGCCCTCTTTCTTCCCTTAAGGCCGACTCAAGTAAGGAGACTATCATCGAGAGACTCTAGAGAGGTTTGCCCTTTCCCTGGCGAGCTTTGCGAGATGTGAACGACTGGGGACCCTTCCGAAGGAGACCGCGGCGTCAGAACATTGGTTGTACTCTCTTTCGATTGTTATTTAATGAATGATTATGGTTATGGTTCCACTCTGTTTTTCACTTATGATAATGATGAGTTATATCCTTTCTGACTGATATATAGTTGCGTATTCTGGATTTTATGCTTGTATTCGTGTTGTTTCTTGCATGTGCAGGTGTCCATTCACGGAGATCGTGGGGATCGTGATCTGACGAGGCTGAGGAACGGGAACACTATCTCTTCTACGGATCATAGCATTGGACTCCAGGTAGGCCTCCATCGTTGGTCTATTTATTTGCAATTAGGAACTTGCGCTGTAGCATTTGATGATTGTTGCTAGCCCCCTGCTGGGCTAGTAGGGATCGCCTCTGTCCGCAGAGGGGATTTACCTCCTCAACACTCACTATTGAAGATCTTGAAACCTTAAGGCTACTCTATGTGCACCTCTTCCTAAATGATCCCATTAAGAAACACAATTTTCACATCCATCTGATGAATGCGCTAGCCCATCTGCGCTGAGAGTGCAAGGATGGATCTTATGGAAGAGTACTTTGAAAAAGGTGAAAAAGTCTCATCATAATCTATCCCCTCAATTTGTGAAAATCCCCAGGCCACAAATCTGGCCTTATATTTCTGCACACTCCCATCAACAACTCGCTTTACCTTGTAGTCATCTCGATTGATCTAGGTGGATATTGGTGACCACCCACATATTCCACTTGGGGCCCCACCATTACCTCTCTCAGTTTTTCAGTTTCGGCACAACTTACTATTTTTAGCAGTTTTTCGGGTCCTGAACTTCCGGAGCCATTTTGAGGCCCTAAACGATGTTTTTTGGGCATCGTGCCTTCCCGTGAATAACATTTCGTTTCGAAATGGATATTTATGGCAAAATTTTTAGTCCTCAGATAGATATTTCTAATGATGTATCATGTGCGTCAAACGGAGATAGTATGCCAAAGTTACATCCCTGGGAAGTTGAAACACCAATTTACCCAAACGGGGCCCATAGTTTTGGCGCTTCATCTCCTAGGGTTATGTTTTTCGATGTTTAGAGTCCTCCATTGTTTCTCAATAATAAATAGGCCCTCAAGCCTCATTGTAACTCAGTTCAGAGGTCTGTAGCTACCACTTCTCTTCTCAGAGATAGCTACCAGTGCCCTAGCTAGTTTTATTTCCATTTTGTTTGTAAGCAAATTTCAGTTCTTTGATATTAATGAAATGAAGTATTATTTCTGCTGCATCTCTGTATTTATGGTTATGTGTTTATTCTGTTGCGTTCCTGCATAAATCCGGATCATCGATCCAACCAAGGATTTGTCAACCGGTCCTGGGACTATCTCCCATGCACTATTCTTGACAATGGAGTCATACTCTTCCACCATTACATAAACCCAAGTTGGCTACTGCACTGCTTCCTAAAAGGATGATGGTTCAGTCACAATACATTTTCTCATAAGATCCATGTATCCATTAAATCGATCGGGAGACTGTCTCTGTCTGCGCTGTGAAGTAGGGGCTCCTACATTCTCTACAACATCAAGTCTCAATCTATCAGCTTTTGTGGTGCACCTTCTGCCATTTTTTATGGATGGCTTTGCATATGTGTTTTCCTCCACTTCCTGAACCTCCTCATGTGGCTGATCCACATCTTGAGACTCATCCTTGGGAACAAACAATTCCTCCACCACATGCAAGTACAACTCCCTCTCAATGGACAATCGCATGGCTTTCTCCTCATCAAATTTTATATCCCATCGCACAAAAATCATTCTGTTGTTTGGAAAATGGACACGATAATTATGGGGTGTTTCAGTGTACCCCACAAAAATCCTAACCTTAGTTGTTGGTTCCATCTTCTTCCTGGAATCCTTGGTCACATGCACATAAACATATGAGCCAAAAAACTTAAAGTGTGTAATATCAGGTTTCTTACTAGTGAAAGCCTCTACAGGTGTACTCATATCAAGTACACTATGAGGACAACAGTTTTGCACATGTTCCGTTGTGTTGCATGCTTCCACCCACAGATGCATCGGTAGTCCTTGATCATGGAACATCACTCGTGCTGCACCCATAATAGTTCTGTTATTCCTCTCCCCCCATTCTGCTGTGGGTTAGGAGGCGCTATGAGTTCTCTTCAAATTCCTTCTTTGCTACAGAAGTTCTTGAATTCGTTAGAGATGTATTCTCCACCATTATTGCTTCGAAGAGCCTTCACTTGATTCCCTGACTCTTTCGCCACCAGTGCCTTAAACTCGCAGAACTTAGAGAATGTCTGATCTTTCTTTTGCATGAAGAAGATCCCATCACTTACGAGAAAAGTCATCAACAAATATTACATAGTACTTATCTTTTTCTATTGAGGCAACAGAGAAAGGACCACACACATCGGTGTGAACTCTCTCAAGGATTCCCGAAGCTCGGTTTTCCTTCTCATGAAAGGTGGCCTTTACAAATTTTCCCATAGTACATCCCTTGCATGTGTCTGAATGCGCAAGTGTACCCTTGGGAAGACCCATAGAAATCTGTTGCATGACTTTCAAGGCTCCATGGTGAAGATGACCCAATCGCATGTGCCATAATTCGTCCTCATCCCGGCTCACCACTTGATTTGCCTTGCCCATCATTTCTGAGCAGCAATCTATCTCCAACTTTTAGAGATCCTTAACTCGAATCCCTATACTCTTGGATTGTCTCGTTGTTTTATGTCGCAGGAAATCTTTTCCATCACTAAAAACAACATCATAGCCTCTATCCTCCAACATTGTGACTGAGACCAAATTTTTCTTCATACTTGGTACATGCATTACATATTTAAATTGAAATGGTTTACCCGACTCCCTATGAAAGGTAATGGTACCAATCCCGGTAGCATTGTACCATCCATCGTCACCTATTTCAATATGCATCTAGATATCTTTCTCCTCTAAGTCACTGAAAAGTTCCTTATCTCCCGTCATGTGAAAGGAAGCGCCACTGTCCAAATATCACCCAGATCCTAATGCACTATACACCGTGCATGCGATCAATGAGAATTCAAGCTCAAATTGCGAGGCAAGGGCCTCACCAGTTGCAGATCCTCCACCCTTCTTGTTTTTCTTCTTTTGTGGACAGTTAGTAGCAAAATTCCCATGCTCATGATAGTGAAAACACTTCACCTTGGACATGTCCTGCTTCTTTCCATTCTTGGACTTGGATTTAGAATCAAATTTATTCCCCTTCCCCTTCCTTGCCTTGGCATCCAAAGCACAATCCTCTTCATCCTCATTCTTAGATGAAGATCCATCTCTGGTGTTCTGTCTAAACTCCTCCTGCACCAAATCCGACCACAGTCGTTCCCAATATGGAAAATTTTCCCTTCCATTGACAGAGTCTTGATAACTATGCCAACTCTGGGGAAGTCCTATGAGAGCCACGCTCAACAAATCATCGTCACCAACTGTTATTCCAATGCTCCCCATTTCATCTCGACATTGGACAAACTTTGTTAGATATTTTGGAATGGTGCCACCCTTTTCCATATTGATCTTCCTGAGTTTATCTTTGGGTGCCAATTTCCTATGGTCGTTGCTGCTTTGGAATATATCCGTCAAAGCCTTCCACATTTCATATGGTGTGGCTTTCCCATGGAGGCTTGAGACAATGTGGTCTCGTACTCCCTCCAACATGATCCTCCTCACCTTTGCCACTTTCTTTTTCCATGCATCAATATTTGTGACATCTGTCACAGAGGGTTTAGGAACATCATTGACAATGAATTCCTTCAAGCCATTGTCTTCAAGTACTGCCTCCATCCTATCCTTCCAAGAAATATAGTTCAAGTTTCCCTTGAGTGCATAATCTAACCTCATGCCATTGAAAGCCATTTCGATCTTGAATCAGCTGTAGCACCAAGAAAGTATTTCTGCAAATTCGAATTCTATCTAGTCACAAACTCAGCTCTTGCTTCACTTCTGTAATTTCCAGTGCTTTGATACCATTTAGAAATTATGGAAAATTCATGTATATCTTGGATTCACCCGATCTAACAATGTACTAAAGTTAAAATACTGAATCAATTCTACAAAAAAATTGCGGAATTAAAAAAACACAATCTCTAATCACATGAACATGAAGAAAGATAAATCACACACAACATAGATAGTTTCCCGGGGAAATCTTACAGCTAAAATCCCCACTATCTTATTTTTTATATAAAGCATGGATCATGAAACAATTACATACAAAAATCTTCTGCCAAGATCCCTCCAGTACTCAGCTAATTGTCTCACACTGTCATATGCAAAACTGACCAACACATAGCTAATTCCCAGCCTCCAGACAACTTACCTTGCTTGCGCAATCCCTGATGGAATAGATCCATAAAAGATAGGAATTATGGTCTTCCTTGACTGCGCAAGTATCAAGGGCACTCCAATGGGTGTTTAGTTGCATGTGTGCAACCCAATAATCCTACAACTAATAGTCAACTTCCCTTTCACCTAGTAATCAACTGGGTCTCCACTGGATTTGACATGCATGCAAGTAATAATAGTAAATACTCAATTGCATGTGAGATCACTAATTGTGAATTAATTAATATTTAATTCACTAGATCTCTCACTAGTGGATCTTCAGTTACAATTAGTACAACTAAGTTTAACTCACTTAACTGAGTTAAACTATTTACAAATTACATTAACTAATGCACCATTGCACTTCGAACTCTGTTACAATTAGAATTAATCTGCATGCCTCACCAACTACCTCTAACTCGAATTCCACTAGCTAACTGAATTTATCACTTTCAGTTAACTGATTCAAGTCAACATTGAGAATAGATTACAGTTTAATGTCCATCTTAATTAAGGGATAACCAAAATATACATGCACCCAAAAATAACAGTATGGGCCCCACCCTAGTCTGAGTGCTTAATGCACTAGGCATGGGTGTTGAATTTTCTTGTTGAATCTCAACATTCCCTCTCAACAAGAAAGGGATTATCCTTTACCCCAATCCTGTCTCTATGGTATTGGAATTTTCTCCTGGTGAGCGCCTTCGTCAGAGTATCTGCATCCCGATCTTTTGTGGTAATGTACTAGAGCAACATTATCCTTCTTTGCACACAATCTCTGAGATGATGGTACCAAATATCTATATGCTTGGACCTATCATGAAACACAAGATTAATCCAGAGTTTAATGCAACTCTGATTATCACAAAGAATCACTGTCGGATCCATCTAAGAACCAAACAATACAACCAAGATATTTCTCATCCAGATAGCCTCACATGCAGCTTGAATTGCTGCCATGTATTCCACTTCCGCTGAATTGAGTGCCACAGATCGTTGCTTCCTGATGTACCAAGAAACTGCTGTCGATCCAATGCTAAAGATCCCTCCTGATGTTCTCTTTCTATTCGATGGACTGCCCACCCAATCTGCATCCATGAAGCCATGCATATTCACTCCGTCTGTCCGTATGTACCATAGACCATACACTAATGTGCCGCTCTGGTATCTCAGGACATGCTTCCTCGTCTTCTAAAAGAGCTTGGTAGGCTTAGCCATAGCTTGAATCAGCTGGTTAAATGCGTAGAAAATGTACGGTCTCGTGTTCACTAGATACATTAGAAAATCCACTAAATGCATGCATAAAGTAGCATCCACAACCTCTCCGGAAGTAGCATCCTCTTTCCTCCAATTTTTTGGAAGAGGAGTATCCATTGGCTTGCATCTATCCATGTTAAAATTACCTAGTATCTCCTTTGCATACTTGCCTTGAGACAAAAAAAGTTCACCTTCTCGCTTCCATATTTCCAATCCAAGGAAATAATGAAAGAGTCCCATGTCCTTCATTTTGAAGTCCCTTGCAAGATCCTCCTTGCATGAGTGTATCAGCTGGTGTCACCAGTCAAAATTAGATCATCAACATGCATATCCCTTTTTACAACCCTTTTTCATTCCATTTTCATATTTTTGATCTTCATAATTGTAATTTGGGCATTAGTTCACAAGGCCTATGGAATATCAGGTACTTAACAATATTTTATTTCACAACTGACAATGTTCTTTATCGTTTAGCTTAATATTTACATTGGCTATAGAATTACAGTAATTCCACAGCTAACATATGATTCTGCAGCTGAGTTCAAGGTTTGATAGGTTCCAAAGATCCATCCGAGAAAAGGGGCATATGGACAGGTATAAATTAGTTGGTACAACGATTTTTTCCTATTTTCATGGCTGGATCGACAATGAAGACACCCTAGTAGCTCGGTGAATGAAAATTCAAACACAATAGGAGGTGAACGAGGTAAGCGAGATGCATATTTTTAGCCTCATGATTTGTTGCGTTGATATAAAATCATGAGAGGATCACGATATCTTATCTTTCAAAGATAATTTCAGTTAATTTCGATTAACATAAGGCATAATGCTCTGAAACATTTAATGCGTAGGATTTTTATAAATATGCCGCTCGGCATAGAAAATACAGACTTGGATTTTACATTGTAAACTCTATTTTTATATAATTTCTTCTTCGATCCTTATTTCCATGTTGTATGATTGCAATGCATGGTTTATCATCTTGAGAAGAATCGTTTTGATAATTTCTTCTCATAGGAGGGCCCCCCTCGAGATGGTAAGGTTTTCCTTTTTAATTGTAACTAATATTTCATTTTATATTTTATGTAGGATTCTGTTAGCTTAATTCTTGATTTTAATTGTGAGCCTGAAGACTGATTTCATAGCAAAGTTTGTCTAATCATTTTTATTGTTGAGTATAGTGAGATTTCTTATGCACATGGGCAGAGCATAGCTTTACATTTCAATTATATAGATATGATTTTAATTTGCAGAGACAATCTGCTTTCTGACAAGGATAAATTAATTTGTAGTGTGATTTCAATTCAAGAAAGTGTGCTTTCAATTTAAGAAAAGTGTGATTTCATTTTTCAAGGAGTGTGGATTCAATTCAAGAGTGATTTTACTTTAAAGCAAAGAGTGGTGTGATTTTATTTTCAAGAAAAGAGGTGTGATTTCATTTTAAATAAAGAGTGGTGTGATTTCAATTAAAGAAAAAAAGTGTGTTTGATTTAATTTTGTGTAAGCATGAAAGAGTGTATTATTCATTTTTAAGAAGAATGTGATATTTCTCTCAAGCTAGAATAATAGAATGAATTTCATTTACTTACTGTTAGATAAACATGTGCATTTCGATATCTCAAATTAACTTAAAAATTGTTTGAATGACAAAGACTCCTAACACATATAGTTTAATAATTTATGTGCGTAATTTAACATCAATTAAATTACCAAACACTACTTTTCCCCTTTCCCATGCACATCTTACTGTGATATGTTATATATTAGTGAGCACGATTTCAATTCTGAAGTTAATTCCTCCCTTGTCCCAACAAGAAGGGAAAGTCTATTATGATTTTGATAATAGGAAGTCGGTCAAAGAGGGTCCCTCTACTTCTGGAAAGCACACTGAAGGTATTCCAGAGGAGCTCCAACTTCTATTGAAGAAGGCCAAGGACTTTCTATGTTCTTCCTGTGCTACCTGGTCCGATGTTGGCTCGTACGTTCAGTAAACCCTCCAAGTACATCAACTTACCCCCATGTCTACAACACCACCTGTTGTTTCTTCCACTACCCCGCGTGTTATGAGTTTTACCCCATTGTCTTCTACCTTCATTGATCTTGATGTCGACGTCCCGCCCACTGACAATGTTGTCAAGGTTCATGAAGAAACATCTCGATTTCCAAGAAGAATTCCGCAATCGATCCTTTGCGATAAAATGTTCAGAATCTCTATCAACGAGCCATGGTTATTTCTAATCTGGATGGAAAACAACGGCTTTTGGATCAAGCCGTTTTTTACTTTGCGTACGATTCCTAGGACTTTGCTGGAAGGAAAATTGATCCATGCTTACATCAACGAGCTGAGATTCAACGATGAATGGTGAGGTTTTCCGGAAAATTGTATGTACCACATTTTTGTTGATAATGCCATGATATAAAACGTTAATTATGTCAGTCATGGATGAATGGATTATGTTAGTCTATTTCTGATTGGGTTCCAAATTATATCATATATTTTGTATATATTTTTCAATCCATAGTGGATCACGATAACATCAATCCCATATGGATACGTTATTCCTTCCACTGTAAAGGAAGAAACGTGGAACAACTCTAAAGTTGTTATGATTTTATTGCACCTAAGGGATACGGGTATTAATGCCACGAATGAAATTTTCAGATTGTGTTTTTATTAACGCAGAGTTGGGTACACAGTGAAGTGGGTTGGCATGCCCGTGGTTATTTTTCATACTCAAATTTCCATAGCCCGTGATTTATGTCAGCAGATCCAGCAGGTGGTTACGTGGATGGGCTGACAGTTCAGTTGGAATATATGGAATATGCCACGTAGGGTGGCAAAGTATTACGTGCAAGTTGAATGGTTCATGATACAACACGAGGTCAATGTTACCACAGTCCACGTTATTCAAATCCGTATACCCAAATACTATTGTGCATAAAATTTTTTATGGGTGTGTTTTGGGGCACACCGTTAGAACGATAGGCATATATGCTATATCCTAATATCCTATAGCCCAACGAATAATGGTCGCCCTGCTTTGATGGCAGATGTGTTATATGGCTACGTTATTGCCACATACAATATTACATTGCACATTTAATAGAGTCCACGGCCAATGGAGTTGATTACGTTGCTTCAGTCAAATGATATCATTAAAATGATCTGCACATGATATATAGAATTACGATGTTGTAATATTAGCATCATTCTTGGCTTGAGGAATTTAATGGTACACCATTACGGGGATCCAATTAGCATTATCCAATATCTGGAGAAACTACTAGTATTATATGAAAAAACACATTATAAGGAGGAATGAATGTCGTATAGTCATGTAGATAGATCCTTAAAAGACCCTGGAATTTGCAGCAAAGGCTTATGTTGTGCAATCTCCATAATTATACAACGTTGGGAAGTCTATGTTGGTAGAATTTGCGCCGAAATGCTCATCCAGAAGGTGCACAATTGAGGGCTTCACAATTGAGTGGTTTGAGTTTTTCCAGTGTCGAAAATCATATTTCTTTTACTGAGCTGTAATGGAGAAAACTCTTCATATCTATTTGGTCTTAGATGGATTCCAAAAGTGGATTTGCAAATCCATCCTTTGATATTCTTGTTATTTATTCATAATTATTATTATTTTTTTTTTCAGAAGAGCTGAAGGGACACACGACATCTGGCAAGGGTTTCTCTAACGCATAGAGGCCTCCCGATTATTGTGGAGGAAATTTTAAGACCGTAAGCCTTACGCGCTGCCAAATAGGAATTGCAAATAGTGAGAGATAATAATTTGCAACAGAAATGTTACGTGGAGGAGTCCTCTAACAATGACATAATTTAAATGGCTCAAATTAAATGCCAACTTTGGGTCATTACCATTCTGAGCTGAAATCGTGCTTGATTTATATATGGGCAATACATTGATACCTTTCAAAGTATAGCATTGGTACAATCGAGGAGCCATCTTCTATAATGGAACTCGGAGTTCATAGTTATGAATCTTCAATATTTATAGCAGTCACGATTTCAGGCCTGACAAATTTCATCCAATGCACTAGCTGATACGCAGAATGATGGAAGAATACCATAATTTCACGGAGAGTGCGGAATTGAAGGTATTTTCTTCACACTTTCAAGGTGAGATTTTATAGAATGCTGCAAACTAAGGATCCAATACCTTGTTGGAAAAGTAAATTAATTTTGCAATTCAACTTTCAATGGAAAAGTGATGCTATTTTCTTCACTAACAACGGTAAGAATTAACCTCTCGAGATTGTAGCATCAACACCATTGCGTCTGATAAGTTGTTATGAAACGAGCTCATAAAATAGAAGAAAATATAGATCGACGACTTAGAAATCAACCTCTTTGAGAGAACAACCTTCTTTACATTAAATAAATGAACAATTCTTGGATGATACAAATGAAAAAAACCTTCTTTCTATATATGGAATTCCAAGTGGTCACAATATAATCCTAGCTGGCATAACAACAACACTGTAAAGGCACAAGAATAACAATAGTGGGATTCTATGTAGCACAATAATAACAATATGGGGACTACATGGGCACAACAATAACAATAAGGGGGCTATGCTAACAATAACAATAAGGAGATACACTAGTATTATAGGGACCTAACATGCCCCTTTCCATAAAAAAAGTGTTGTCCTCAATTCTTGATTACTTCTGGATGCTTCTATATAAAATTCTCATCCTCCCATGTGGAATCTTCAGTGGGTATGTTATTCCACTTACTGAGATACTCTGAAATTGATTGATTTCGTAGCTATCGAGTTCTTGTTTTCATGACTGCTTCAGGTTCCAAAATGATTTTTCCTTCCTCGTGAAATTATGGAAATATTGTTTGAACTGGGAGTTTGTCACCTATAACCTTCTTTGAGCATGAAACATGGAAAATTGGGTGCACTCGAGAAGATGCAGGAAGCTCCAATTTGTATTCCATAGTACCAATATTTTGCAACACCTTGTAAGGACCATAGTACTTTGGCGATAATTTATTATCCTTCTTAGCTTACTTGAGGGACATTAGTTTGTATGGTTGTAGCCATAAAATACCTAATTGCCTACATCAAAACTTCTTTAAAGTAAGTGTTTTGGATTGAAGTATGTATTTTTTGCAAAATTTTTAATTTTTTTTTTTTTTTTTAAATTAATCTTTTGTGATGTTTTTTTAATTGAGTTTTTGTCTAAATTTTTGAAGGAAATTTTTTGAACTTGAGACTCTATTATCATGAGAAATCGAAGGAATTGCACGAGAAAATATGATCGAAAAAGAGACCCTGATGAACGTAGAGAAGAGACAAGAGAATCTCGCAAAAGAAAGAGAGAAACACTCTCAAATATTGAAAGGGAAAATCAACCTCAACTAGAATTTGAAGCAGGTATGTAAATGTAAATATTATGAATTTGATATTTAAAATTTTCCTAGTGTAAAATGTTAGGTCCCTATATTACTAGTATAGTCCCTTATCGTTGTTAGTGTAACCCCCTTATTATTATTATTGTACCCTTGTAACCCCCATATTGTTATTATTGTGCCCCTAAATTATTATTGTTAGGTCGGCTAGAATTACATTGTGGCCCCATGGACTCTTATATATAGAAATGAGGTTTTGTAATTTGAATCATCCAAGAATTTTTCATTCATGTAATGTATTGGAGGTTTACCCCTTGAAGTGGCTTATTTCTAAGGCGTTGACATCTCTTTTCTTCTATTTTTGGAGCTGGTTTCACAACATTTGGTATCAGAGCTTTGAGATTCTAGGGTTTCGTTGCTCCAAATAGGTCATCATGGAATTTTCGCTATAACGTTTTGTATACGAAGGTTCAGAATCTGAAATTTTTAGAGTGCAAAGCCAAAATCCTGAGGAAGATCGTCGCAAAATTTCAGAGCTTGGTTCGCAATATTTTCGAAGATATGATCTGTGGAAGTTAGGTCATTTTTTAGGCTCCTGAATTTAACCTAAATAGGTCATCGTGGTCTTTTTGTAATAACTTTTTTTCTACGAAGGTTCAAAAGCTAAAAATTTTAGAGTGAGAAGCCGAAATCCTGAGGAACATTGTCGCAAAATTTCAGATATTAGTTTGCAATATTTTCAGAGATATTATCTGTGGAAGGTAGGGCTTTTTGAGGCTTCTGAATTCATCTCAAAGAGGTGATCGTGGGAAAATATTCATATCTCTCTCTCTGAGCATTAGATTGGAATGTCGTAAAAAGTGACCACAAGTACATGGACTGTAGTTTTCGATCTATCAATTTCAGAGCCAAAGGAGGAAATAGTGACACGTGGCAAGTCATACAAGTTTTCTCTACTGAACTAGTCCAAAATTGGGTCATTGTGGGAGATTGGACATAACTTTTCCTTGAAGAATCTAGATCAGATCAGACCTGTGGAATTTGAAAGAAGCTTCAAAGGGCTGCTACAGAGCTGAATTTCAGATATTGAGGATCCACAATTATAGAGATAATTCAATTTCAATATTGAGCTCCTCAAAAGCAAGTAAAAGTTGTGTATTTTTTTCCGAATTGCATAAGTCTTGTTTGAAGAATCAAGTTGAATTTATTCCAAGGGCATATTGTAGAATAGATATTGGCATTAGATTCTAAAATGGCCTGTAAAAAAAATTGAACACCCATTAAGCCTTTAGAAGGTTCTACTATGACTCATGAAGACGAAGAATGGCAACATGACATATCAAAATTACAAGAGCAAGTGCAACAAATTTCGCTCTTGCAAAGAACAACAAAAAATGAAATGGAAGTTTTGAAGAAAGACGTGGAAACTAAGATGGATGGTTTGAAGAAAGACGTGGAAGCTCAGATGAATGGTTTGGAAGCTAAGATGGATGGCATGGAAGTGGGCATGGAAGCTAAGATGGATGAAATGGAAGCTAAGATCGATGAAAAAATGAAAGACAACCTGGAAAACATGAAGAAGGATCTAAAAGTACACATCAAAGGTTTGAAAAAGTTGATACAAGAAATGTTTCCTAATGGTGAAAAGATAGTAGAGGAAAATCATGATGAGAAAAAATTAAATATTAATCGTGATTTCATAAACTCTATTGTTGGAGAGAAGAACCACCATATTCCAAAAATGGATATGAGGAAGTTTGATGGAAAGGATCCTGTAACATGGATACTACAGATGGAGCAATATTTTGATCTCAATAATGTGAAAAACACACAAAAGGTACATATTGCAACTTTACATTTAGAAAAAAATACATTTGTATGGTATCGATGGCTTTGCTCCCGTAAAAAAATTGTCACTTGGTCAATTTTTACGGAGGAAATGAAGCACATTATGAGGATACGAAGAGAAACACCTTCTTTAGCCAATTGATAAATCTCAAACAAAAGGGTTTAGTGGGGGAGCACATTGAGGACTTCCAAAAATTGAATATAAGGGTAACTGATATTTCAGAGGAACACAGGATTGATCTCTTCATAGGTACTTTAAAGGATAACATCCAACATGAAGTTCGTGTTTTGGAACCTGATTCATTGGAGAAGGCATTAAGGTTGGCAAGAAAAATTGAATGTAAAATTATGGCGACAAGGAAGCCTACCACTCAATTCTATAAAGAAGGAAGTGTTGCTACGCCTAGATTTCCACAACCTACGAGGTTGACACCACAACAATTGGAAGAAAAAAGAGCAAAAGGGCTTTGCTACAGTTGTGATAGCAAATACACTAAAGGTCATAAGTGTGCTGAGAAGAAATTATTTTACATAGATTGTGAAGAGGAAAATGAACAAGAAGAGGATATACACCAAGAACCAGCCCTAGAAGAGGAAGAAATAAATCCGACCATATCGTGTAATGCACTGGCAGGAATTACCACTCCTCAAACTCTCAAGATAGAAGGAAAAATCAAGAAGAAAAAGGTAATAGTGTTGATTGATTCAGGTAGCACCCATAATTTTATTCATTGTAAGGTGGCCAAGGAATTAAATTGTTTCCTATACCCAGCACCAGAATGTCAAGTGATGGTTGCAAATGGAGGAACTATAAATTGCTCTGGAAAATGCCATAATATCAAGCTAGCCATGGGGGAATATGTATTGAATAGTCCAATGCTTTCCATCCCAATGGGAGGTGCTAATGTTGTACTAGGAGTACAATGGTTACAATCTTTGGGGACGGTAGCTTTTAATTTTCAAGAACTTTTCTTGAAATTTTTTTCGAAAGGAAAGGAAATCGAATTACGGGGTATCACAGGGAAGCCAGGAAAGATAATAAGCTCTAATTTCATGACAAAGCTTCTGAAGAAAGAAAAACGAGGTGCAATTTCACAATTATGCTCACTAGAAGTTCCAACATCAAAATCATCTATTTCTCCAGATCTCCAAAGAGTCTTGGACAATCATTCCAATGTGTTTGGTACTCCCAAAGGACTCCCACCTATTCGTGATCATGATCATGCTATTCATTTGATTCCAGGAAGTGTTCCTCCAAACATCCGACCTTACATATATCCTTATGTCCAAAAGAGTGAAATTGAACGTATGATTGCAAAAATGTTAGAGGCTGGTATAATTCAACCTAGTCAAAGTTCTTTCTCCGCTCTTGTAGTATCGGTACACAAGAAGGATGGATCATGGTGCATGTGTCCCGATTATAGGGAGCTCAATAAGCTCACCATTATAGATAAATTTCCCATTCCTGTGATTGATGAATTTTTGGATGAATCACATGGAGCAATTTATTTTACCAAGTTGGATCTTCGTTCAGGATATCATCAAATTAGAATGAAGATTGAAGATATTTCGAAAACAACATTTCAAACTCATGAGGGTAATTATGAATTTTTGGTCATGCCTTTTGGCTTTACCAATGCACCTTCTACATTTCAAGGGTTGATGAATTCCATTTTCAAACCCTTCCTTAGAAAATTTGTGCTAGTATTTTTTATGATATACTAATCTACATCAGGTCTTGGAAGGATCATGTTTAACATGTTGACAGGGTTCTCAAACTATTGCAGGAGAAACAATTATATGAAAAAACATTCAAATGTTTCTTTGGAGTACAAGAGGTGGAATATGTAGGTCATATTGTATCTCACGAGGGTGTTAAGGTATACCCTAACAAAATTAAAGCCATTAAGGAATGGAAAGTCCCCACAACCATAAAGCAGTTGCGAGGATTTCTTGGGTTAACAAGGTATTATCGCAAGTTTGTTAAGAATTATGGGAGAATAACAGCACCTCTATCTACATTATTGAAGAAAGATGCATTTTCATGGACCCCTGAAGCAACTAAGGCCTTTGTCTAAATTTTTGAAGGAAATTTTTTGAATTTCATACTCTATTATCATGGGAAATCGAAGGAATTTCTTGAGAAAATATGATCGAAAAGTAGACCCTGATGAACATAGAGAAGAGATGAGAGAATCTCACAAAAGAAAGAGAGAAGCACTCACAAATATTGAAAGGGAAAATCAACCTCAACTAGAAGTTGAAGCAGGTATGTAAATGTAAATATTATGAATTTGATATTTAAAATTTTCCTAGTGTAAAATGTGAAGCTTAATTTTTATTTGATGAACTAATTTGAAAAATATTTTGCAATGTAAATAGAGAGAGATATTCCTCAAAACATTGATGATGAGATACAAAATTTTGAAAAAGAAAGTGAAAGAGATATTGAACCAATGATTGAAGATGGTGAAAATGTTGAAAGAAATTCAAGTGAAGAAATTGAATCACAAGGTATGTATATATGTGTGTGTGTGTGTGTGTGTGTGTGTGTGTGTGTGTGTTGAACACATACACATATTATTGAAATTATACATACATTTATTAATTTAGTTATTTATTGAATATGTAAACTTATTATGTACTATTCATTCGAATATGTACAGATGAAATCAATGTCGATGATGAGATGTTAGAAAATGTTGACACTCACACATATGGAGATAAAAGAGCTGACCATGTTATAATATATCATGTTAAACAAATTTTTGATACGTAATTCATAAAGGAAAATGTGACAGTTCAAGCCCAAATGTAGAAAGGTCTCCTATCATTAAGGAAATTAAAAGAAGCTGCGACTTTATTGGGTATTCGAAAATCATCAAAAGATTAAAAAAAATGAAGGAAAATGTGATACAAAATATAAATAGTGCTATTAAAATTCAATTAGAAGATCTAGACAGAAAAATGTTTCAGTTGTACGTAGAGAAATACATATGGCAGTGGTTTCATCAAGTACTAAAGAGAATCGCTTGGTAAAATCTATGGCACGAGCATTAGGAACCTCACAAAAAACTTTGCACGAACATCGGAAATTTCGGTTGCAAATAGATGTAAATGATGAACTTGCTTGTTGGAGAGCTATTTGTAGGCAACCATACAAAGATAGACTTGGAGAAAATGTTAAAAAAACAATATATGAATATTGGAAGAAAAATTCACGTGTTTCGCCAAATGCAAGGGATGTGATGCGAAGAAAGAATAGCATGAAATCAATACGAACAACATAAAAAACATTTCTTGGAAACCACTCAGATAGATTTTTTCAACAAATTTAAAGAAGAGACTCGTGAAATTCATGTCTCAATCAGTGCTTTTGTTCAACAAAAACCATGGTATGTAAAACCTATCACCTTAAGCGACACTTGTTGTTGCCGTTATCATGTGGAATTTGAGTTATATTATGAGGCATTCCTTAATTTTGGTAAAACATTTTGAAAATATTCACCTTCTCCTTCCACTATCCGTGATTTCATATCTCAAATTCTATGTGAAAGAGAAAGCGATGAATTATTTTATTAAAATAAATGTGTTGGTGGTAAAAAAAGCGATGATTGTGGAAATTTGACTAAATTTCAAAACAAATATCGTATTGATATAAATGATCAATCATTGTCTAACATGAAAGTGAAATGGAAGAGATATGAATATATCCATACATCGATTCAAGGTTCAAATAGTGCTAAAAGAATTGAATTACAAGAAGAAGAAATTTTTGTGATAGATTTTTTGAGAAAGTTTGAGGTAGAAATTTATAAATACACCAAGCATTCCCATAGAGCTCGATGGAAAGAATTTCAATTCAAAAAAACTCGTGAAGTTTTTCGACCAAGGACCATTTTGTCAGTAATTGACTTTGCAGAAAACTACACATTTGTTCCACAAAACGAAATTCAGAGTGAATACTATCATTCTGACCAAGTCTTCATGCTTGTCCATATTCTATATAGACATGCTAAACAAAACATCGATCATATAGAAAGCACTAGTGAAAATCAACATGTTATTAAGGAATATCACTTTGATATCAATGACGATCATACACATGATACATATTTTGTACAACACTGTTTTGGAAAGATTTATGAATCCTTGAAAAGTCTTGGAATAAAATTCAATGAACATTGGATATGGTCAGATGGATGCACAAGTCAATTCAAATCTTCACGATCATTATTTTGGTTGTGTTGTCTTCATAAGAAAACCTGCATTAAACATTGTTGGAATTTCTTTGAGACTGGCCATGGAAAAGGAGAAGATGATGGTGCATGGGCATGCATAAACGAGCACTTCAAAGATATCAAATGAACCCCTCTGCAAACCGACTTGTGGACGCTAAAGAAGTTCTTCAATGGTGCATCGTTTCTCTAAGCCATGATACTAACCGATCAAGGGAAGTGCAAAGGTACATTTAATTTAATTTTTATTGGATATCTAATTTTAAACAATGTACATTTATCACAATGATTATCTTTGATGGTATTTTGATATCATATTTACATTCTTCTTTGAATATTCCATATATAGGTTTTTTGGCATATTGGGATCGAAGATGTAGATAGATCAATTGGAAATGACGTTGAAACAATAAAAGAGACTCAAAAATTGTATTCAATTAAAACGAAGTTGTCCACAAATGTGTTTGCATTGGATAAAAGAAAATATTCTTGTTTTGTCATGTTTGCATAGACAACACAGAATCCAATGACGTTTGTGAAAATAAAATGTATGTAAAATATTGGAAACATACAAAACTAAATACAAAGGGGAAAATATCCATTGCAATGTTTGAAGAAATGCAATCAAAGGAGACTACACTATCATCTGATGGTGATCGAATTTTTGATCTTGTTAGAGAAGGTAACATTTGAATTGCTTTCAAATGATAGAGGTCTAGAAATAAATTTAAATACATAAGTTTATTAAGTTTGTTTTATTGTGCAGGATATGTTTTTGCTGTAATTGCACCTACTAACAACGATGAAAATGTGAAGTATTATTTGATGCATTGCACTGAACGAAAAAATAAATTATTAGAAAACTATAATGATCACGGGTTTCCATATGAAAGAGGATCTATTATACTGAAAGGTTATTTTTTCAGACAAACTAATCAAAGTGGGTATTTTGTTTACTTTGAAGACTATGAACCTGATGTCAAAAGTTGTCAATATAGTCACTTGGTGTGTGCAACACGCATAAAGTTGATAGAGGTTCAATCAAAGAAAAAAAAAATTAAGAAATGGAAAATGTCAAAATCCGATCATGAACGGATCATTGAATATGACATTCCATTGGAATTTTTTTGATTGAACTACCCAACAATTTCTTCTCTTTGGATTCATGTTTTAGAACTTCCAGAACTCAACTAAAAATTGAGTTGCCTTGTTATGTTATCTGTGCAAGTGTTTGCACATGTACATTGTTTTGGTACATGCACACTAGTATCAACTGAAAGTAGCTTTTCTATACATGCATTGATGAAAAATGTTGCATGTATTGGATATATATATGTTCTAGAATGAAATTCACTGAAAGTAGATTTTCTATGTGCATTGATGAAAAATGTTGCAAGTACTGGATATATATGTTCTATAAGTATTGGATATATATATGTGTGTGTGTGTGTGTGTGTGTGTGTGTGTGTGTTCTAGAATGCAATTAAAACTGAAAGTATCTTTTCTATGTGCATTAATGAAAAATGTTGCAAGTACTGGATATATATGTTCTAGAATGCAATTAACTGAAAGTAGTTTTTCTATGTGCATTGATGAAAAATGTTTCACGTACTGGATATATACATGTTCTAGGAAATTAACTAAAATTAGCTTTTCTATGTGCATTGGTGAAAAATGTTGCACGTATTGGATATATATGTGTGTGTGTGTGTGTGTGTGTGTGTGTGTGTTCGAGAATGCAATTAACTATTCAAGTAGTTTTACTATGTGCATTGATGAAAAATGTTTTACGTACTGAATATATATGTTCTAGAATGCAATTAACTGAAAGTAGATAAATTCTATTGCCATTGATGAAAAATGTTAAGTACTGGATATATATGTTCTAGAATGAAATTAACAGTTCAAGTAGCTTTTATATGTGCATTGATGAAAAATGTTGCACGTACTGGATATATATGTTCTAGAATGGAATTAACTGAAAGTAGCTTTTCTATACATGCATTGATGAAAAATGTTGCACGTATTGGATATATATACATTATAGAATGCATTTTTAAAATTTTATGATTGTTTGACACATCTAACAAGACCTAGAATCTTATGATTGTTTATATATATATATATATATATATATATTGTACTTCAATCGTTTTAACATATATATTCAAACATGTGTAAAATCATTTCTACAAGTACATATATTCATGTGATTTTTTTTGTTTGTTGGAAAACGACAACTTTAATTTAAAAAAAAAACATAATATCATAATCACATGCCAAATGTAGTTCAACCATCCAAAACTTGAGTTTTAAAAACTTTTTGATTATATCACAACATTACTTCACATGCCATGCCAATTGTAGTTCAACTATCCAATAAAAACATTTAACATTATATCACATGCCAAATGTAGATCAACCATCCAAAACTTAAGTTTTAATTTAACAAAACATTATAGATCAAAACATTACTTCACATGCCAAATGTAGTTTAGCCATCCAAAACTTAAGTTTTAAAAACAAAACAAATTATAACAAAACATTACTTCATATGCCAAATGTAGTTCAAAAGAAAAACATTAATATAGATCACAACATTACTTCACATGCCAAATGTAGTTCAACCATCCAAAACTTAAGTTTTAAAAACAAAACAAATATAATACAACATTAATTGACACGCCAAATGTATTTCAACCATCCAAAACTTGAGTTTTTCAAAAGCAAAACATTAATATAGATCACAACATTACTTCACATGCCAAATGTAGTTCAACAATCTAAAACTTGAGTTTTTCAAAAGAAAAACATTAATATTGATCACAACATTACTTCACATGCCAAATGTAGTTCTTGTCCTGTTGGCAATATGATGCTGAGTGCTGTCCTTGATGGCAACCCACTTGATGAAGATGATGGAAACCTACTTGATGAAGTTGTCCCTGATGAAATATGTCTTGATGAACTTGTTAAATGATGTAAATCTGATGTATATACAATGAGTACAGAAGGTAATGATGGAAGGAATGTCATTATGTGCTAGAACATGATGAAAAGAGTATGTCTCAAGGCATATGCGGATTTGTCTAGACAAAGTAGCGTATGCACGCGGGAAATAACGTGCCAAGTCGTGTATGGGAAAAAGCGCTCTAAATATGTAAAACTAGGGGTAACCACCATGGTATTGACCCATTGTATTGAGTAATGATTCGTCTATGTGACCTCGTCCAGGAATACCATCGAAAGTAATGTGGTTTTGGCTCATGGTATTGATAAAGGGTAAACCTATATAAGGAGAAGAAATTCATTGTGCAAATGTGTGCAAGAAGTTTGAGCTTGAATGAATACTTCTCTCAGAATCATATCTGAATGGAAAGGGTTACAGTTGAATGAAAGATCTGAATGTATGATGCACCAATGAAGAAATGATGAAGAAGGGAATCTAGATCTGGAATGTATTTGTATATGCTAGATCTTTTTATGGAATGATTAGATCTGAGATGAGGCGAACATATGTCTGAAGTAAAGGGTAAAATCTGAGTGATGTATCTATTCTGAAGAATTGTAATGACCTAAATGTCTGAAGAACTATACGCTAGTTCGCCGCAGAGTAAGCGCGTATATACGCAGGTTTGCTGAAGAGAAAGCGCGTATGGGCAGTAAAATTAGCTCTGTAATATGTACAGAAGTATACGTGGGTTTGTATGGTCGAAGGCGCGTATATACGCAGGATCAGTGAAAGGAAAGCGCGTATGAAGATTAGGGTTTGCTGAAGTATGAAGTATCAAATGTCTGATCTGTTCTGCTGTGTTACTGCTATCTGTTGATGATGTATGATTGAGCTCAAATGTATGGAGTGGGTCCAGTCTGAAAATATGATGAAAAGTGGCCTGCAAGTTGTGCTATAAAGAAAGCTTTTGGATCTAGTGTGAAAATTGATGAAACGTGGTCCATGGTGGTGCTGAAGGTTGTAGCCTTCAGTCAGGGGGTTGTAGCTCCCTTCCAGGTGAGAGAGAGTTTGGTAAACGAGAAGCGAGGGGGTCGTGGCTCACTTCCAGGAGGGGGAGAAATTTGTTATACGAGCGCGAGGTGGGTGCACACGTCTTTGGTGAGAGGCTAACGCCCATTGCTTATGTTGTAAGATGTTTTCTCTATAATAAAATATTAAAGGTTGAGACAACGGCAGTGGTGGTTTTCTCCTGACTTGGGTTTCCACGTAAAATCCTGGTTTTCATGTGTGTTGCTTATGTGTGATGATTTATTCTGTTCTTCCTGCACATGTTTATATTTTATTGAACATCTAATGAATGAATGATGGAATGATATAAGTGAAGAATTAATGGCATAACAAGATCTCTGTGTATACGCGAGTTTTATGAAGGATATCCGCGTGTATACGCTAGTTAGCTTCAGCAAAGTAGCGTATGGGTTTTAGTGAATGGAAAAGTAAATTTTTTTTGATTAAGTCCTAAATACTGATTCACCCCCCCCTCTCAGTATTTTTCCCAACAATTGGTATCAGAGCAGGTCCTTCTGCAGAAGCTTGATCGCTTGAAGGAGATCCGTCGCAATGGGAATTCATGAAGGAGTAATGTCTATAAGGCCACCTCTATTCAATGGAGATAATCTGTTATTCTAGAAGATACGAACAAAAGCATATCTGGAAAGTCTTGGTGCAGAAGTATGGGCAATCGTGGAAGAAGGTTATCAATATCCGGCAAGCATTCCCACTGATGCAGCAGAAAGGAAGAAATATGAAGTCAATGCCAAAGCAGTCAATGTCTTATTAGGAAGCATGTCTAAACCAGAATTTGCTAAAGTGATGCAGCTAAATTCAGCAAAAGAAATATGGGACAAAATCATTCTGAGCTATGAAGGAGATACAAAGGTAAAAAGTGAAAAACTTCAAACTCTCAGAATTGAATATGAAAATTTAAGGATGCATAGTGATGAGAGTATTTCCAGTTTCTTTTTACGTCTAGATGATATTGTAAATCGTATGAGAAGTTTGGGTGAAACCATAACCGATACTACTCTGGTGGAAAAAGTCTTAATATCTTTAACTTCAAAATTTGATTCAAAAGTATCAGCTATTGAAGAAAGGCAAGATCTGCAAACTCTTACTATTGTTCAACTACATGGTATTCTGACTGCTTATGAAATGAGACAAGGAGGTCCCTTTCAAATCAAGGAAGCTGTTTTTAAGGCATGTGCAAAAGGAAAAGAAAAGGAAGTTGTCAAGGAATCAAGTTATATATCAGAAGAAGAAGAAGCAAATTTTGTAAGGAGACTCCAACCAGGTACTGGAAGATTCAAAGGTAAGCTACCCTTAAAATGTTTTGATTGTGGAAGAGTGGGTCATTATGCTGCTAAATGTCCTTATAAACAATTTGAAAAGGGAAAGAGTTATTATGCAAATGAAGATAATAAAGAAATGTCAAGTGAAGATGAAGAAGATTCTGACCAAGATCTGCTAGTGCTCATGGAAAAGAAGCAAAAGAAGAAGGCTACTCAAGAAAATAAGATATCTTAGAAAACATGTGCAGTAGAAAATGAAGAAGGAGAAACAGGTATTGATTGTTGTTCTTGTAATCCACTCACTTGTGCATGCAATGATGAAGATAGTGAAAGTAACCGTATAAGTCTAGAAGCAAATCTCAAGATCAATGATGAAAGTAATTTTTGGGATCAATTTAAAAGGAGGGAATCTATCCTCAAGGATGTGATCTCTAGATTGAATGAACAGATAGAAACAATGAAGGGATAGATAGAAATGTATCAAAGACTGCAGGACAAAGTAACCAATCACAGTGAAGGACTTGAAGCAGAAATCATCTCTCTGAAAGCAGACCTTGAAGCATCAAATAAGAAGAATGAAGAACTTATACAATCATTTGAAAAGGAAGGACGTGAAGCAGAAATCATCTCGCTCAAAACAGATCTGAAAAAATCAAATAAGAAGAATGAAGAAATTTTACAAATCTTTGAAGAGCAAGAAAATGGGTTGAAAGAAGAGATCTTAAATTTGAATGATCAAGTAGAAGAAGGAAAAAGGGTTGAAGAAAGCATGATGAAGCAATGCCAAAAATTGGAGGTTGAGGTAAACATTCTCAAAGGTAAATTAGAAGAAAAGGATAAGTGCTTGAGGTTTCAAGATAGTACTAAGATTCTTGACAATATTCTTAGTAGTCAAAGGTCTCCTTCTGTTAAACTTGGTCTTGGTTTTCATGAAACTGTTAAAGGAGAATCTAGTTCACAGGGAAGTGATAAAGATTCAAAGGATATCAATGCAAATCCTGAAGTGTTGAAAGAAGAAAAAGGTCAACCGACTATCATGAACTCTCAAAAGAAATCATTACCTCCTTTGATCAATAATGTTGAATGCTTTAAATGTCATAATTATGGGCATGTTGCAGCAAATTGCAGAAGCAAATTGTTTCAGTCACAAACAAACAGATTCTATACAGAAAGGTACTCTGGGTTCTTTAAGGGATATTGTTTTTCATGCAACAAGTATGGTCATAAAGCAGCTGATTGCAATAGAAGAAAGTATAGAAAAACACATCATGATCCATATGCTTACTTTTTTGGTCATGCAAGATGTTATGCCTGTAACAAGTATGGACATGTAGAAAAGGAATGCAGGATGAATAGATCTGAGAAATTGAACAATTTCCAGCACACAATAAGAAACTTCAAGCAAAGCTGGAAAAGGAAGGAAGACCGGTTAGAAATGTAGGGAATATTGACCCTACTGCAGTCATCCGCTTCTAAAGCTTATTTCTCATAATGACTGCATAAATGATGTGAGATACATTCTGGTGATTAGTAATGTATCATCACAGGGGGAGCGATGTATGGTGATTCTCATGGTTGATTTGGTTATTCTGGTTATGATTATTGCTGACAGAGCATATGACATGAAGAAGACAGGTACAGAAAGGACAAATTCAGGGGGAGATGGAGGAATGTGAAATTTTCTATAATTCACTTTCCATACGCGGGTTCAGTGAACTAAAGCCGCGTATACACGCGAGTTCTAGCAGACACAGTCACGTATGCATTGATGATAAGAGAATTGGGATGACAGCTGAAGATCAGGAGAAGAGGTTCAGGGGGAGCATCAGTCTGACTGCTAATGATTGTACTGTTAGCATTATTCTGGTTATACTCATGCTAATGAAATGATACATGGTTTCTTATGTTGAAGATTGTGGATGAGCTCGGATTGCTTATTTGATGAAGAATATCTTTTGGATATGATGGAAGTCTTATGATTCGGAGATCCGGATAGATCATGTAGAGATTGTTGCTGATGACTTGCTGTTAAAAGTATTCAGATTGCACAAGCTAAGGAGGAGCCTTGGACATATTGAAAGGATGTTTGGATGCACATTTTTCAGGGGGAACACTAGTCTTGCTGAGTATAATGCATTGTTGGCATTATGATGATTCTGAAATATGATCTCTCTCTTGAGGTCTTTCTGGTATTGGTCATAAAAAGTCATACTTGTAATTTGATAAAAAGGTCTTGTTGAGACCCATGATGTAAAATTGTAATATTCAGTCATGTAAGGACTTGTCAAAATTTGTAAATCCACTTGGTTGGGTAGCTGAGTCAAATTTGTAAACCCACTTGGTTGGGTAGTTGAGTTGAGATGTGTAAACCCACTTGGTTGGGTATTTGAGTCTCATATGTAAATACACTTGGATGGATATTTGATGTAAGTATGAGTCATTGGTGATAGGAAGGTAATAGAGTCATGTACTTCATTGAAAAATATGTTTGTAGGTTCAGCATGAACTCAGGGGGAGCATGGTCACTTCAGTGTACATCAGATCTGCAGAACGCTTCCTTCTACAAGAGGAGAAAAAACCTTGTGTTGGTTTTGGTCCGCCCTTTGCCCTTGATGTCAAAGGGGGAGAGTGACACGGTGTTTGAATAAAGAGAAAGAATGGTGTCAAGAGTGACATGGTGTCATTGTATTCTTAATGTATCTATCTGTTGTGGTGATCAAACACCATCGTGGTTGCCGTCAAGTCCAAAGGGGGAGATTGTTGGCAATATGATGCTGAGTGTTGTCCTTGATGGCAACCCACTTGATGAAGATGATGAAAACCTACTTGATGAAGTTGTCCCTGATGAAATATGTCTTGATGAACTTGTTAAATGATGTAAATCTGATGTATATACAATGAGTATAGAAGGTAATGATGGAAGGAATGTCATTATGTGCTAGAACATGATGAAAATATTATGTCTCAAGGCATACGCGGATTTGTCTAGACAAAGTAGCGTATGCACGCGGGAAATAACATGCCAAGTCGCGTATGGGCAAAAGCGCTCTAAATATGTAAAACCAGGGGTAACCACCATGGTATTGACCCATTGTATTGAGTAATGATTCGTCTATGTGACCCCGTCCAGGAATACCATCGAAAGTAATGTGGTTTTGGCTCATGGTATTGATAAAAGGTAAACCTATATAAGGAGAAGAAATTCATTGTGCAAAGGTGTGCAAGAAGTCTGAGCTTGAATGAATACTTCTCTCTGAAGCATATCTGAATGGAAAGGGTTACAGTTGAATGTAAGATCTGAATGTATGATGCACCAATGAAGAAATGATGAAGAAGGGAATCTAGATCTGGAATGTATTTGTATCTGCTAGATCTGTTTATGGAATGATTAGATCTGAGATGAGGCGAAAATCTGTCTGAAGTAAAGGGTAAAATCTGAGTGATGTATCTGTTATGAAGAATTGCAATGACCTAAATGTCTGAAGAACTATACGCTAGTTTGCCGCAGATTAAGCGCGTATATACGCGGGTTTGCTGAAGAGAAAGCGCGTATGGGCAGTAAAATTAGCTCTGTAATATGTACAGAAGTATACGCGGGTTTGTATGGTCTAAGGCGCGTATATATGCAAGATCAGTGAAAGGAAAGCGCGTATGAAGATTAGGGTTTGCTGAAGTATGAAGTATCAAATTTCTGATCTGTTCTGCTGTGTTACTGCTATCTGTTGATGATGTATGATTGAGCTCAAATGTATGGAGTGGGTCCAGTCTGAAAATATGATGAAAAGTGGCCTGCAAGTTGTGTTCTAAAGGAAGCTTTTAGATCCAGTATGAAAATTGATGAAACGTGGTCCATGGTGGTGTTGAGGGTTGTAGCCTTCAGTTAGGGGGTTGTAGCTCCCTTCCAGGAGAGGCTGGTAAACGAGAGCAGGGGGTCGTAGCTCCCTTCCAGGAGAGGCTGGTAAACGAGTGCAGGTGGGTGCCTGCGTGCTGGTAGGAGGCTGCGCTAGCACATATGTTGTAAGATGTTTTCTCTATAATAAAATATTGAAGGCTGAGACAACGACAGCGATGGTTTTCTCCCGACTTGGGTTTCCACCTAAAATCCTGGTTTTCATGTGTGTTGCTTATGTGTGATGATTTATTCTATTCTTACTGCACATGTTTACAGTTTATTGAAAATCTAATGAATGAATGATGGAATGATATAAGTGAAGAATTAATGGCATAACAAGATCTCTGTGTATACGTGAGTTTTGTGAAGGATATCCGCGTGTATACGCTAGTTAGCTTCAGCAAAGTAGCGTATGGGTTTTAGTGAATGGAAAAGTAAAAAGTTTTTGATTAAGTCCTAAATACTGATTCAGCCCCCCCTCTCAGTATTTTTCCTAACATGACCATACAAAACTTAAGTTTTAAAAACAAAACAAATTATAACACAACATTATTTCACATGGTAAATGTAGTTCAACGATCCAAAACTTGAGTTATAAAAACAAAACATTATAGATCACAAGTATCAAAACTTTTTAAAAATAAAACATTATAGATCACTAGTATCAAAACTTGAGTTTTAAAAACAAAACATTATAGATCACAAGTATCAAGTATCAAGTAACATTAATTCACATGCCAAATGTAGTTCAACCATCCAAAACTTGAGTTTTAAAAACAAAACAAATTATATATAACATTGTAACATTACTTCACATGCCAAATGTAGTTCAACCATCCAAAAATTAAGTTTTAAAAACATTATATATCACATTCACATGTACCAAATGTAGTTCACATAAAATATGTCCAAAATTTGTAGATCTCACAAGTATCAAGTATCAAGTTATATATGACTGCATCTAGATAAGAATATATATAAAAAAGTAAATTTAAGACTAAATCTATTGAAAATATAATGTTGCACATGTGCATGTGCATCATCCATCAAATACAGATGGATGTAGTGTCTTTCCCAGCAAAGTCACAATCCTTGAGCTATCCTGTGAAGCATGGGGAACCTGTACACAATGTGTACAAACATTAAAATTTGATGTTTTAAAATTGAGTGAGAATATATAGAACTTCATGTAAAAAACAAAATGTAAAAAAAAACTATGCAATACTTGATAAGGTTCCCTCTCCATTTGTTGCTTGTCCACTACAACTTCCCCCATGAGAACATCTCCAACAATAAACTGTACAATATACATGTACAGTTATATATATATATATATATATTAAAAATTTTCAAATGAAAATGCATATATATAAACTTATTTTCAATAATATTAAAAAAAAAGTTAGACAACTTGTTCAAATGGTTGAAATGGTGTGGATGTTCCTATCTCCATCACTAGAGTCCGTGGAGAAAAGAAATCCTCTATAGAAACCTAAAATTCAAAAAATTTAGAAGTATAAAATAACTCAAGATCAAGATCTCAATTTATAATAAAACTTTTAAACTTCAATTTATAAATTATAACTTAAAAACATATATTTAAGTGAAAAATTGAATACTTCTGCTGGTGGATTTGGCACATCTCCTAAGAGAGGCTCCAAAAGAAAATCTCCAAAAACCTAAAATTCAAAAAAATTAAAATAACTCAAAATCTCTAGATCTCAATTTATAATAAAACTTTTAAACTTCAATTTATAACTTATAACTTAAAAACATATATATATATATATTTAAGTGAAAAATTGAATACTTGTGCTAGTGGATTTGGCACATCTCCTAAGAGTGGCTCGGAAAGAAAATCTCCAAAAACCTAAAATTCAAAAAATTTAAAATAACTCAAGATATAGATATATCTCATTTTTTAATGGAACTTTTTGAGGTGGAATATATAACTTAAAAACATAAATTTTAAAAGTGAAAAATTCTCCATACTTGTGATTATGGATTTGGCATATCTCCTAAGGAAGTAGAAGGTACATCTCCCAAAGAAGAAGAAGGTGCCGCCATCCCAAAAACATCGGATGGAATCAGAATCTGTTAAAACATTTTATTATATATATGTACATGTACATGTGTGCACAATTATTTATTTTAAAAATATCTCATCATGTTTCAATATATATAATAATAGATAAAAAATAATTGTACATGATCACGTTCACTTAAAAAACACTAACATTTGCCAACATATCTTGATGGTGAGAACCATCTTGATTGTATGATTGATGGTGAGACCCATCTTGATTATTTGAACCGGAGGCTCCGACAGTGGTACTAACATTTTCTTCATTCATCAAGCATGACAACTGCAAATGGTGTTAACATATAATTATACATTTTTTTTAGATTAATGTATACAAACAAATGTATGTATATATGTATTTATTACAAATTGTAGGTATATGTTAAAATAATTGTACCCTAACCATTAAAACATAAAGTTCCCATGCCTTCTTCCTCATGAAAAATTAGATCCTGCCAACCATTGCGACAAATATTTGCATATGTTTTGAGATATTCAACACTCATGTTGTCAATCTCTTCATATTTATAATACACAAAATTAGCACGTGCATTCTCACGTGCTCTTTGTCGATTCAGATAAACATCGACTCCACCCAATCCACTGTGAACATTGTCAATTTTGACATATCTTTCTTCTCGACTAATTTGAGAAGTAGCTTCCATCTCTGACTGCAAAGTTTTGACATGAAAATGCCGACTAACCAATGGTTGCTCGAGGCGAGGAAAATCAACATCACGCCTAGCGCCCCTACGGTCACACAATCGACCTTTCCCAGGACCAAAAAATTCAAAGGGAATGTCATTGTAATTGGGTTTCATTTGCAAAAAGAATTATGCATAAAATAATTTCACAAAATAAAGCGAAACCTCGTCGTTCCATGGGAGTCTTCCATAGGCCACAAGGTGTCTATCACAAAAAAGTGAGCTATATTAGGGTGTTTGAAATATTGCACCTTCAGAATCTTTCTTTCGAGCCCTTCTTTGAAATTAAACATAGACTTGGCCATATCTATTGTAACTCTTTGTTTAACAACCTCCCATTTATCGAGACCCATCACTGTTTTCTTTCTTTTTCTCATGACTTCTACAAAAGTATCAATGGTTGGCCCAAGCTTTCTGTACACATCTATTAGTTCACCTAAAGAGTGTGTAAGAATTTACAATCTTTGTCGACTCTCAGCAGGTAGAGTCAAAGCCACGAGATCTCTCTGCGATTTTTCATGAAGATTTTGATACCTTTCTAAGGTGCATTGCTGCATCTTTTTTTCCCAAAGTACATCGGAAATGTTTGCCGTATAAGTCGTGGTTGGTGGACAACCTTCTTCTTGAATGAAGTTTTCTACCCTACGTTTGTTTTGAGCAACATTTGGAGCAGCATTTTCAGTCTCTGCATCAATATATAAAATTTTGTATATTAAAAAAAACATGTAAACAAATTTGTACAAATTGAATAAAAAAAATATTTAGATTAATGGCCACCTTAATGTGGTTGGCTAGCATCTTGCCCACCCTGAGACTGTTGAGAACTAGAACAACCCTGCTGAGAACCAACACGACCATCGATTGGTTCATGAAAAGCACGACCATCTTTTGATTGGCCTCTAGGGGAATACATATCACCACCTTCATGCAACCCGCCAGCACTTATTGATGGTCCTTTAAGGGAATTTGAACCACCACCAACCTTACGAGACGAGAGAGAAGATTCATAAAAAAACATGAATTTATAATCAATTCAAAAATATATTCATATGTATGACTACATGTACATATTCGTTGATTAAATTGTGTAAACGATACCACGATTGCGTGAACCATGGGAATTATCCATTGATGGATTAGACACCCTTCTCCTCTCGGCTCCTAAGAAATAAAAAATAAAACTTATTAAAAACTAATTTAAATCACAAAATTGATAAAAAAATAAATTCCATATGTACACACATGTATGTATATGTATGGTGATTTAAGATTATATTTTAATACCAAGAAAACTCCTCGATCCCTGATCCCCCTCTCTCATAGAGATATGAGATTTTTTTGATCTTCATTGTTCATCCTCCATGATATATATATCTATAGTAGAAATTTACAATAATTTTTTTAAATTACTATTTAAAATAAATTCAAAATAAATTTCAGAAAATTAATGTAATTTAGTGTACACAAATTATGTAAAACAGAACTTTCAAAGCACTAATTGATGTGTGAAACTCAATTTAAACAAAAAAAATTATAAGAATGTTAAGTTCATCAAATTGTGCTTTACATGGTGGGAGCACACTTGGTATAAAATTGAAAAAAACACATGTTCATTAAAAAATGAAGCGTGAAACTCCATTCAAACAAAAATTTGTTGAAGTCCCCGCATTTTAATTTTATAAAAATGTGATGTTCACCAGTTGTTGCAAATGTGAAGTTCACCAAGTTTCACTTTACATGGTGTGGTGGGAGCACACTTGGTAGATAATTGAAAAAAACACATAGTCATGAAAAAATACACATTTATAAGTACAAAACACACACATATCCAAGATATGTTACAATGTCCATCAATAAATTTTGAAGGAGAGCGTGTCAACACTAATTCATCTTTGAGAGATGAATCTTGAATTTTTGAAGAAGAGCATCTCAAAACTAATTCGTCTTTGAGAGATGAATCTTGAATTTTTGAAGAAGAGTGTCTCAAAATTAATTCATCTTTGAGATATGAATCTTGCATTGGAATTGCCCCGTATAATTCTAATTCATCTATTAATTCATGTTGATAGATGAATCATGAATTGACATTGCCCCACACAATAGATTAGTAGGCATCTTATTCACATTTTTACAATGTCTTATACTAAAAAATTGAAATTGGCTAACAAAATTGTTTTCTACTCCATGCAGTTCTTTCAGCCTCTCCTTCTTAACTTGGTATACGCCATTCATCTAGTTGCACACAAGTTCATAATTGGTGAAAAATAAAATTCCAATTGATCCATACTCCATAGTTGTTCCCAAGCCTTCTATCAATGCAATATAATATGCCTCGTTGTTTGTTGTTCTTCCCAGTATATTCATTTTCCTTTGGACGACTTTGCTAGTCGCAATATGTTGTGAAACCAGCTCCAAAAATAGAATAAAAGAGATATCAGTGCCTTAGCAATAAGCCACTTCAAGGGGGAAACCTCCAATACATTACATGAATGAACAATTCTTGGATGATACAAATGAAAAAACCTCCTCTCTATATATAGGAGTCCATGGGGCCACAATGTAATCCTAGTGGGGCCACAATGTAATCCTAGTTGACCTAACAATTATAATGTAAGGGCACAATAATAACAATATGGGGGTTACAAGGGTACAAAAATAACAATAAGGGGGGCTATACTAACATAATAAGGAACTACACTAGTAATATAGGGACCTAACATGCCCCTCTCCTTCAAACAAGTGTTGTCCTCAACGCTTGATTATTTATTGATGCTTCTGTATAAAATTCTCATCCTCCCATGTGGAATATTATACAGGAAAGTTCTTCCAATTGTTGAGATACTCTGAAATTGATCATACTTGTTGAGTTCTTGTTTCTGTGACTACTTCAGAACTTCTTTCGATGTGATTTTGATTTTCCTGTTGTTTCATTTGATTCTGCACCAAAGTTAGGTTATCCTTTGAGAGTTGGAGAACTTGTTGTTGATGCTCGATGTGATCTTACACTACTTTATCATCCATATTAGATTTTATTTGATCCTTCAAACCATCCAAATTATCCTCCATTTCTGATTTTAAACCATCTATGTCACCTTCGATTGCTCTTCGTAAGATTGAAATTTGTTGCACTTGGTACCGTAATTTTTATATCTCATACAACAATTCTTCCTCTTCATACGTCATAGTATAACTTTCTGACGAATTAATTGGTATGGAATTATTTTTAGGTGGAATTTTAGATCCCAATATTGATATATATGCTTCAATATGCCCTTGGAATCACTTCAAACTGATCTTTCACACAAGACTTATGCAATTCGAAAAAAACAAATACACACCTTTTTCTTGCTTTAGAGGAGCTCAATATTGAAACTGAATTATCTCTGTGATTTCAAATATTCAATATCTAAAATTCGTCCTTGAGTTAGCACTCTAAATCCTCTTTTGAATTCCATAGGTTTGACCTAATTTGGACTCTTCAAGACAAAGTTATGTCCAATCTCCCACAATGACCTAATTATGAATTGGTTCAGTAGAGCGAACTTGTACGACTTGCCACGTGTCACTGTTTCCTCTTTTGGCTATGAAATTTATATACATGAAACTATTGTCTGTGTACTTGTGGCCACTTTTTACAGAATTCCAATCTGATGCCCAGAGAGAGAGTTATGAAAATTTTCCCACAATCACCTCTTTGAGATGAAATTCGGGAGCCTGAAAAAGACCTAACTTCCATAGATCATATCTTTGAAAATATTGCGAACCAAGTTCTGAAATTTTGTGATGATGTTCCTCAGGATTTTAGCTTCTCTCTCTAAACATTTCAGCTTCTGCATCTTCGTAGAAAAAAATTTATAGTGAAAATTCTGCGATGACCTGTTTAGGTTAAATTCAGGATCCTGCAAAAATACCTAACTTCCACAGATCATATCTTCGAAAATATTGCGAACCAAGCTCTGAAATTTTGTGAAGATGTTCTTCAAGATTACAGCTTCGCACTCTAAATATTTCAGCTTCTAAACCTTTGTATAAAAGAAGTTACAGTGGAAATTCCACGATGACCTCTTTGGAGCAGCGAAACCCTAGAATCCAAAGCTCTAATACCAAATGTTGTGAAACTAGCACCAAAAATAGAAGAAAAGAGATATCAAAGTCTTAGAAATAAGCCACTTCGAGAGGGAAACCTCTAGTACATTACATGAATGAACAATTCTTGGATGATACTGTTGGAAATACTGGGGGGGGGTGAATCAGTATTCTTTTCAATTAGATCATTAGTTAATCTTCAATTATTATCAGTGTTTATAAAATGATATCAGCAAACAAGAGGAACACAAATGCAAACAGTTTTTAAGGTGTAAACCCACTCTGGGACAAAAACCACCTAATGATTTTCTAATAGTTCTTTAATATTCAACTCCAATTGAAAATAAAGCTCCAACTTCCTAGAATTTAGAAAAGCATTCTTCTCCAGCTCCCACTGGATGGACGCTCCAACGCCCGAGATTCTTTATTAGTCAGCTGAAAGGATGCCCCAACACCCAATGAGCTACAACTCACCCTAGCACCACCCTAGCACCCTATAAAAGAATAAAATATGAATGGACTCCCATACCAGGGAAAATGGTCCACTTTACAATGATATAGAATGATGTAGAAGAAGAATGTATACTAGACAATAACCCCAACTTTGACACAACTACCTAATGATGATCCTAGACCTCCCAACACTGCCTCTTCAACACTTGGCAGATAGACACTAGTACAATTTCTACAATAATGTATTTACAATGACTTAGTACAATGATACCTTTACAATGATTGTATGCAGTGTTGCCCACTTGAAGACTGCATAGGATGAAATTCTTGTTGTTGTTATGCACCATGGTTGATTCTCTTTTCATGCTACCCTCTGCTGCACCTTGCTTTTCTTTTCTTCCCAAGAAATTATGGTCCTTTGCAACCCTTGACACATGATCTAGCTTTTTCTTTGCCTTCTAGGAGCTCGATATTGAATCTAGTGTATCTCTGTTATTTTAGATCCTCAATATCTGATTTTCAGTCCTGTAGTATTCCTCTGAGTTTTCTTTCCAATGCCATAAGTCTGACCCAATTGGATTCTTCAAGAGAGAGTTATACCCAATCTCTCACAATGCCCTAATTATGGACTGTTTCAGTAGAGCACACTTGTACGACATTCCACGTGTCACTGTTTCTTCATTTGGCTCTGAAATTGATAGAGAAAAAATTACAGACCGTACACTATCTGCCACTTTTTACGAAATTTCAATCTGATACTCAGAGAGAGACTTATGACAATTTTACCAGGGTCACTTCTTTGAGATGAATTTTAGGAGCCTGCAAAAACCTTGACTTCCACGGATCATATCTCCAAAAATATTGCGCACTTTGATCTGAAATTGTTACAACAACTTCCTCAAGATTTCGGCTTCACCTAAGAAAAATTTCAGCTTCTGAACCTTTGTAGAAAAAAATTTAGAGCGAAAATTCAACGATGACATGTTTCAGATCGCGAAATCCCTTTCATAAGGAGGAAATGAGGATTACAATTTTTTATAAATGCTTAGGTTGAGAGGGGCTTCAACAAGTGAACGTGGGAGAGAATTTAGGAGCTTAAAAAATATTAATTATGACTTTTCAATGACCCATGCCCCAACCCCATGGGGTTTTAGCCCAGTAACTAGGGGTACAAACTTCAAACATGAATATCTCTCAAACCGTGAAGAATTACATGGCGTGCCATATATCAACGGAAACATCTGAACAAGTAGAAGCCATAAAAAGAATTATTGACCCAGAGTATATTAATTTGGTAGGTCGAAATTCCCATGCAATATTGGGTTAGCCCCTGGTGCTGCTTGGGTTGACATTAATGACAACCGCTGCTCAAAAATCTCCCCCTTTGGCATTGATGGCAACACAAGTACTCCCCCTGCGATCATGACACCTCTTCCTACAACATTCTCTCCCCCTTTGACATCAATGGCAAAGGGTAACTCCCCCTGAAACACAACCATTTTATGGACCTGTACACACTTCCACTCCCCTTGACACATAACTGTCCTGCAGACCTGTAATATACTTCCACTCCTCATTTATATTCTGAAAAAGGAAAATCTAATGAGAACTTGGGAGAATCCCAAGCTTTTGGCGGAGATATTCCAATGCTGGTGAATATTTAATATGTGATTCTTTTGGTGCTGCTTGGAATCTTGCTACTTGTCCAACTGCTTGCATAACATCTGGTCAGGAAGCTATTACATATAGAAGACTACTAAGCATAGATATGTACAACCTTTGATCCACATCCTTAGATGAGTTGTCTATGCTCAATTTGCAACCTGTTACCATTGGAGTAAGGATGGGTTTGCAATATTCCATTTTAAATTTCTTGAGCATTTCCTTGATGTACTTGGCTTGACATATAAATATTCCTTTCTCTTGCTGAGATATTTGAAGCCCTAAGAAGTATGTCAGCTCACCAAGTAAAGACATCTCGAAATCACTTTGCACCTTTGTAGCAAACTTCTTACTTAGTCGATCATCATTGGTACCAATTTTGTATCATCCTCTTTAGCTATTAGACATGCTTTAGTTGCTTCATCCAGAACATATATGTCATTTGGAGCTCGACTTGCTGTAGCCACAATTTCACCATACACACCTTTCCTGATTTCACATTTCGTGGAGTTGAATAGTATTGTGTGTCCTTGATCACACATTTGTCCAACTTTCTTGAGTAGATTGTGATTCATGTTTTTCAACCAATAGAACATTCTTGGCTAGAGAATCCTTGCTTCCGAGAGACAATACACGATCCTATAACATTTGAAGATCCATCATTTCCAAAGGACACGGTTTCCATCCTTCTTCTCTTTCGAGGAGATACAAATTTATTTCTATCTCCGAGTCATATGCGTTGAGCAACGTATCCAACATACAACACATCTTTTTTCTTTTGAGCATTGAAAGCTAGAGCACAATTATCATTCTTCTCCTTCTTCCATGTTCGTTCATTCTGTGGCTTCGAAGATTCTTCTGGAGCATTTTCAAGTCTGCAGTCTTTGTATATGTGTCCAAAGTTTCGACATTTGTAACATTCAATATTATTTCTTAAATGTTCAAATCTATTGATATTTTGCTGAGCCCTGGGAGGTTCATATTTGACAGATCCCCTGGAATTGTATTCGTTCCTAGGGTACATGTGACATTCTATAGCTTTATGACCAAATTTTCCACATGAATAATAGTAGCCATAAAAAATATGTTGGTACTTGGATGGAAATTTTCGTCGAGGAATTGTCTTCCAAGTTTGTTCTTGCGAATCTTGTCCAATGAAGTCTACATGCATGTCATATCTCATAGGTTCATTGTATTTTGTTGTAGAAGGTCCTGCTTCTTCTTCTTTGTAACCGATGCCAGTTTTTTCGTTGTAAGATCGTTGATTGTTGATGAGTTCTTCCAACGCCCTTGAGCTGTTCGCATAGTTTTGGATATTTTTTCCTTTCTTCACTTCGTCACGCAGTGAGACTACTTCGGCTTCTAATTCTTCCCTTTCTTGGTTGCTTTCTTCCAACTTCTTTTGAAGTGACTCTTCAATGCATTTGTGTTATTTAACTTCAATTTTGAGACCTTGAACTTGTTCTTCAAGAGTATTGGAACGGATCTTCTCCGCCTTGAGATATTTTATAAGCTTGATTCCTTCCTCATAAAATTATTCTATGGTCCATCCTTCTTCTTAGTTGTTTGATACCTCTTGTTTATTGTGCTTGGGTTTATTGTGCTTGGCCATAAATTATACTCTCTCATTGGCTTCTTCTTCATTGTCATTGTCTTCATCGGATGATGAGCTATCTTATTTAGAGAGAAAGTTCCTTTTGGATCCTTGCTTGTTGAATTTCTTAAAGCCTTTCTTTCCTTTTGAGTTGCCATTACTTCTATTTGGAATTTTGTTGCCAAAATGCCCAACCTCATTACGATAAAACATATCAATTTAAGTTTACCTTTGAATTTTCCCTTAAATTTTTAGTTTTCTCGTGAAGTAAGCATATTATTCATGCGAAGTGCGAAAGACCTTCTTCATCATCTCCTTTTGTACACTTGCGAGTGCATGTCTTTTCAATTGAAGGTTGTTTATCCTTATTGGTTTTCTTAGATGCAAGTGACGTAGTTTCTAGATGCGAAGTACCCTCTTCTTCATTAAGTCTCATTTCATATGCTATGAGAACTCCATGTAATTCCTCTTTGCTGATTTTGTCCAGATTTTCACTGTATTCTAAGACCGATACCTTTGGGTTGAATCTCCCTAGTAACGTTCTACGAATCTTCCATATAATAGTATTCTCATGAACTGTCTCTCCCAATCCTTCTAGAGTATTTGTTATTTCATCAACATATTGGAAGTATGTATCAATGTTGCAATCTTCTTTCATTCTGAGTTGCTCAAATGTTTCTCTATGTATTTGAAGCTTTGCTTCTTTGACATTTGAGTCACTTGCATATATATTCTCAAGCTTGTCCCATACATTTTTGGCAGTTTTACAACCCAACACCTTATGATAAGTAGATTCAATAAGTCCACTGATAATAATATTCTTTGCTTTTGCATCATTTACCAAATTCTTCTTACCTTGTTCATCCGTAGTTGATGTAAATCCATTTTGAACAGTGTCCCATACTTCGTAACCTTGCACCAAGATATAGACCTCCATTCTTCCTTTCCAGAGTGCATAATTATTTTCATTGAATAGAGGTACACCATTCTTGGTATGCTCCATGACCTCCTTCCAGCTGTTAAACTGCTATAGAAGGAACCAAGCTCTGATACCAATTGTTGGAAATATTGAGAGGGGGGGGGGGTGAATTAGTATTCCTTTCAATTAGAGCATTAGTTAATCTTCAATTATTATCATTGTTTGTACAATGATAGCAGCAAACAAGAGGAATACAAATGCACACAGTTTTTAAGGTGGAAACCCACTCCGGGACAAAAACCACCTAATGCTTTTCTAATAATTCTTTAATATTCAACTCCAATTGAAAATAAAGCTCCAACTTCCTAGAATCTAGAAAAGCATTATTCTCCAGCTCCCACTAGATGGACGCTCCAACGCCTGAGATTCTTCAGTAGTCAACTGAATGGATGCCCCAACACCCAATGAGCTACAACTCACCCTAGCACCACCCTACCACCCTATAGAAGAATAAAAGAAGAATGGACTCCCGTACCAGGGAAAATGGTCCACTTTACAATGATATAGAATGATGTAGAAGAAGAATATATACTAGAACATAACCCCAACTTTGATACAACCACCTAATGATGATCCTAGACCTCCCAACACTGCCTCTTCAACCCTTGGCAAATAGACACTAGTACAATTTGTACAATAATGTATTTACAATGACTAAGTATAATGATACCTTTACAATGATTGTATGCAGTGCTGCCCACTTGAAGACTTCATATGATGAACTTCTTGCTACGATTATGCACCTTGGTTGCTGCTATTTTCATGCTACCCTCTACTGCACTTTTCTTTGCTTTGTTTTCGTAGAAATTATGGTCCTTTGCAACCCTTGACAACACATGATCTATCTTTTTCTTGCCTTCTAGGAGCTCGATATTGAATCTGGTGTATCTTTATTATTTCAGATCCTAAATCTCTGATTTTTGGTCCTGTAGTAGTCCTCTGAGTCTTATTTCCAATGCCATAGGTCTGACCCAATTTGGATTCTTCAAGAGAGAGTTATACCCAATCTCTCACAATGCCCTAATTATGGACTGTTTCAGTAGAGCACACTTGTACGGCATGCCACGTGTCACTGTTATTTCATTTGGCTCTGAAATTGATAGAGAAAAAACTACAGACTGTGCACTATCTGCCACTTTTTACTGAATTTCAATCCAATACTCAGAGAGAGAGTTATGACGATTTTACCAAGGTCAATTCTTTGAGATGAATTTCAGGAGCTTGCAAAAACCCTGACTTCCACAGATCATATTCCAAAAATATCACGCACTTTGATCTGAAATTTTTACAATAGCCTCGTGGATTTCTATTTCACCTCAATAAAAATTCCTAGCTTCCCGAACCTTCGTAGAAACAAAGTTAGAGCGAAATTCATGATGACCTATTTCGATGACCTATTTCGTATGGCGAAATCCCTTGCATAAGGAGGAAATGAGGGATCAGTACTTATATAAATGCTTAGGTTGAGAGGATTCAACAAGGAACGTGTGGAGAGGGATTTTAGGAGCTTAAAAAATATTAATTATGACTTTTCAATGACCCATGCCCCAACCCCATGGGGTTTTAGCCCAGTAACTGGGGGTACAAACTTCAAACATGAATATCTCTCAAACCATGAAGAATTACATGGTGTGCCATATATCAACGGAAACATATCGACAAGTAGAAACCATAAAAATAATTATTGACCTAGAGTATATTAATTTGGTAGGTCAAAATTCCAATTCAATATTGGGTTAGCCCCTGGTGCTGCTTGGGTTGACATCAATGACAACCGCTGCTCAACAATCTCCCCCTTTGGCATTGATGGCAACACAAGTACTCCCCCTATGATCATGACACCTCTTCCTACAACATTCTCTCCCCCTTTGAAATCAATGGAAAAGTGTAACTCCCCCTGAAACACAACCATCCTGCAGACCTGTAATCTACTTCCACTCCCCCTTTATATTCTGAAAAGGAAAATCTAATGAGAACTTGGGAGAATCCCAAGCTTCTGGGTAAGATATTCCAATGCTGGTGAATATTTAATATGTGATTCTTTTGGTGCTGGTTGAAATCTTGCTACTTGTCCAACTGTTTGCATAACATCTAGTCGGGAGGCTGTTACATATAGAAGACTACTAATCATAGATTTGTACAACCTTTGATCAACATCCTTAGATGAGTCGTCTATGCTCAATTTGCAGCCTATTACCATTGGAGTAAGGATTGGTTTGTAATCTTCCAATTTAAATTTCTTGAGCATTTCCTTGATGTACTTGGCTTGACATATAAATATTCCTTTCTCTTGCTGAGATATTTGAAGCCCTAAGAAGTATGTCAGCTCACCAAGTAAGGACATCTTGAAGTCACTTTTCACCTTTGTAGCAAACTTCTTACTTAGTCGATCATCATTGCTACCAATTATTGTATAATCCTCTTTAGCTATTAGACATGCTTTAGTTGCTTCATCCATAAAATATATGTCATTTGGAGCTCAACTTTCCGTAGCCACAATTTCACTATACACGCCTTTCCTGATTTCACATTTCGTGGAGTTGAATAGTATTTTGTGTCCTTGATCACACATTTGTCTAACACTGAGCAGAATGTGATTCATGTTTTCAACCAATAGAACATTCTTGGCTAGAGCATCTTTGCTTCCGAGCGTGACAGTACATGATCCTATAACATTTGAAGATACATCATTTCCAAAGGACACAGTTCCATCCTTCTTCTCTTTTAGAGATACAAATTTATTTCTATCTCCAGTCATATGCATTGAGAAACCGCTATCAACATACCACACATATTTGTTCTTTTAAGCCTTGAAAGAGAGAGCACAAATATAATTCTTCTTCTTCTTCTATGTTCGTTCGTTCTGTGGCTTCAAAGATTATTCTGGAGGATTTTCAAGTCTGCAGTCTTTGGTTATGTGTCAAAAGTTTTGACATTTGTAACATTCAATATTATTTCTTAAATGTTCAAATCTATTGATGTTTCACTGAGCCTTGGGAGGTTCATATTTGACAGATCTCCTGGAATTGTATTCATTCCTATGGTACATGCGACATTCTACAGCTTTATGACCAAATTCTCCACATGAATAACAGTAGCCATAAAAAATATGTTGGTACCTGGATGGAAATTTTCGTCGAGGAATTGTCTTCCAAGGCTGTTCTTGTGAATCTTGTCCAATGAAGTCTACATGCATGTCAAATCTCATAGGTTCATTGTATTTTGTTGTAGAAGGTCCTGCTTCTTCTTCTTTGTAACCGATTCCAGTTTTGTCGTTATAAGATCGTTGATTGTTGATGAGTTCTTCCAATGCCCTTGAGTTATTGGCATAGTTTTGGATAGTTTTTCCTTTCTTCACTTCCTCACGCAACGAGACTACTTCGACTTCTAATTCTTCCCTTTCTTGGTTGCTTTCTTCCAACTTCTTTTGAAGTGAATCTTCAATTCATTTTTGTTCTTCAACTTCAATTTTGAGACCTTGAACTTGTTCTTCAAGAGTATTGGAACGGACCTTGTCCGCCTTGAGATCTTTTATAAGCTTGATTTCTTCCTCATAAAATTCTTCTATGGTCCATCCTTCTTCGTTTTTTGATACCTCTTGTTTATTGTGCTTGGCCATAAACAATACTCTCTGATTGGCTTCTCCTTCACTATCATTGTCTTCATCGAATGATGAGCTATCTTCTTTAGAGAGAAAGTTCCTTTCGGATCCTTGCTTGCTGAATTTCTTAAAGCCTTTCTTTCCTTTTGAGTTGCCATTACTTCTGTTTGGACATTTTTCAGCAAAATGCCCAACCTCATTATAGCTGAAACATATCAATGGAAGTTTACCTTTGAATTGTCCCTTACCAATTTTCAGTTTTCTCGTGAAGTAAGCATATTCTTCATCTGAAAGACCTTCTTCATCATCTCGCTTTTCTTCACACTTGCAAGTGCATGTCTTCTCAATTGAAGGTTGTTTATCCTTATTGGTTTTCTTATATGCAACGAACGCAATTTCTAGATGCGAAGTACCCTCTTCTTCATCAATTCTCATTTCATATGCTATGAGAACTCCATGTAATTCCTCTTTGTTGATTTTGTCCAGATTTGCACTGTATTCTAAGACCGATACCTTTGGGTTGAATCTCCCTAGTAACTTTCTAACAATCTTCCGTATAATAGTCTTCTCGTCAACTGGCTCTCCCAATCCTTCCAGAGTATTGGTTATTTCATCAACATATTGGAAGTATGTAGCAATATTTCAATCTTCTTTCATTCTGAGTTGCTCAAATTTTTCTCTATAGATTTGAAGCTTTGCTTCTTTGACATTTGAGTCACCTGCATATATATTCTCAAGCTTTTCCCATACATTTTTGGCAGTTTTACAACCCAACACCTTATGATAAGCAGATTTAGTAAGTCCACTGATAATAATATTCTTTGCTTTTGCATCATTTACCAAATTCTTCTTACCTTGTTCATCCGTAGTTGATGTAAATCCATTTTGAACAGTGTCCCATACTTCGTAACCTTGCGCTAAGAGATATACTTGCATTCTTCCTTTCCAGAGTGCATAATTATTTTCATTGAATAGAGGTACACCATTCTTGGTATGCTCCATGACCTCCTTCCAGCTATTAAACTGCTATTGAAGGAACCAAGCTCTGATACCAATTGTTTGAAATACTGAGGGGGGGGGTGTGAATCAGTATTCCTTTCAATTAGAGCATTAGATTATCTTCAATTATTATCATTGTTTGTACAATGATAGCAGCAAACAAGAGGAAAAAAAATGCACACATTTTTTAAGGTGGAAACCCACTTCGGGACAAAAACCACCAATGCTTTTCTAATAATTCTTTAATATTCAACTCTAATTGAAAATAAAGCTCCAACTTCCTAGAATCTAGAAAAGCATTCTTTTCCATCTCCCATTGGACGGACTCTCCAACGCCCGAGATTCTTTAGTAGTCAATTGAATGGATGCCCCAACACCCAATGAGCTACAACTCACCCTAGCACCACCCTACCACCCTATAGAAGAATAAAATAAGAATGGACTCCCATACCAGGGAAAATGGTCCACTTTACAATGATATAGAATGATGTAGAAGAAGAATATATACTAGACCATAACCCCAACTTTGACACAACAACCTAATGATGATCCTAGACCTCCCAACACTGCCTCTTCAACCCTTGGCAGATAGACACTAGTACAATTTTCACAATAATGTATTTACAATGACTTAGTACAATGATACCTTTACAATGATTGTATGCAATGCTGCCCACTTGCAGACTTCATAGGATGAACTTCTTATTGCTTTTATGCACCTTGGTTGATGCTCTTTTCATGCTACCCTTTGCTTCACCTTGCTTTGCTTTGCTACCCTAGAAAGTCTAGTCCTTTGCAAGCCTTGACGCACATGATCTAGCTTTTTATTTTCCTTCTAGGAGCGAAATATTGAATCTGGTGTATCTCTGTTATTTCAGATCCTCAATATCTAATTTTTGGTCCCGTATTAGTCCTATAAGTCCTCTTTCCAATGCCATAGGTTTGACGCAATTTGGATTCTTCAAGAGAGAGGTATACCCAATCTCTCACAATGAACTAATTATGGACTATTTCAGCAAAGCACACTTGTACGGCATGCCACGTGTCACTGTTTCTTCATTTGGCTTTGAAATTGATAGAGTGAAAACTTCAAACTGTGCACTATCTTCAAATTTCTACGAAATTTCATTCTGATACTCAGAGAGAGAGTTATGACGATCTTACCAAAGTCATTTATTTGAGATGAATTTCAGGAGCCTGCAAAAACCCTGACTTCCACAGATCATATCTCCAAAAATATTGCGCACCTTGATCTGAAATTTTTACAGCAGCTTCCTCAGGATTTCGGCTTCGCCTAATAAAAATTTCAGATTCTAAAACTTTGTAGAAAAATAGTTAGAGTGATAATTCCACGATGACCTGTTTCATATGGCGAAATCCCTTGCATAAGGAGGAAATGAGGATCACTATTTATTTAAATGCTTAGGTTGAGAGGTGCTTCAACAAGTGAACGTGGGAGGGATTTTAGGAGCTTAAAAAATATTAATTATGACTTTTCAATGACCCATGCCCCAACCCCATGGGGTTTTAGCCTAGTAACTGGGGATACAAACTTCAAACATGAATATCTCTCAAACCGTGAAGAATTACATGGCGTGCCATATATCAACGAAAACATCTCAACAAATAGAAACCATAAAAAAGAATTATTGACCCAGAGTATATTAATTTGGTAGGTCAAAATTCCCATGAAATATTGGGTTATGTTAGAAAATTATATATTATGGAGCAATGCAACACATAAAATATGTGAAGAATACAAGCACACAAAACACATAAAACTAGAGAGACACAGATATATGTGGTTCTCCCAGTTTGGGCTATGTCCACCCCGAACAACCAGTCCTTCCTTTCTATTATCCAGAAGAAATTGAAGAGACAAAACCTACAGTAGATCCGCTGTAATATCCTCTGTTCTCTCTCATAGTCTCCCTATCTGGTTCTCGCTCTGAGAATACACACATAATACACAGTCACAATACAATACCCTCATATATAAAATGGGGTTGCCTTCTAGGGCAAAAAAACCTAAACTAAACATAACTTCTATCGTCAGATCATTCGCCTATGAACGACCTAGATTGACTAGAAATTACTATACTTTTACAAGGCAATTTTACATTTGTTTTTAGCTTCGGGGGCACTACCCCCGAAACCCCTTGCCAAGGGGGGGGCTTCGAAAAGTGCTGCCCACCCCCCCTGGACCCCCCACGGCAACGATTAATTACGAGTGGCGTTGCCGCCCCTTTTAAGGTACAGGGGTCCAATGCTGTGATACAAAGTAAACAAGATAATCAGGCTCCACACCCAACAATCTCCCACTTAGAGACTAATTGTAGCAACTCCATCGCTGCTTCATTTGCTGGAAAATGACTCCTCTTTGGACCTGGCTGTTCCTCATGTTCATCATCATCCTTGAAGACCAATTGAAACTGAGCACATTCTCAGTTTCTCCCTGGTTACAACTTTTGTTAGCATATCTGCAGGATTTTGGCTAGTGTGTATCTTTTCCAACTTCAACTCTCCATCTTCCAATACTGACCGTATGAAATGGTACTTGAGATGTATGTGTTTAGTCCTGGAATGAAATGATGAGTGCCCATATCACTGTACCAGTTCATCCATAATCCTTAAGCCAAATTATTTCTTTCTTAGCCTCTGCTCATGACAACATATAAATACATTGTTGTTATGCTTCAACACTTTGGATTACGGGAGTAGCCAATTTTCCACCTCTGATAAATACATATCCTGTAGTGCTCCTCATGTTATCTCTGTCACCTGCCATATCTGCATCAACATATCCCTGTAGAGCAATGTTTGAACCACTAAAGCATAATGCTTGATTTGTGGTACCTCTCAAATATCTGAGAATCCATTTTACTGCCATCCAATGTTCTTTTCCTGGATTATTCATGTACCTGCTTACAACTCCCACTGCATGTGCAATATCAGGCCTTGTGCATACCATTGCATACATTACGCTTCTAACTGTTGATGCATATGGAACTTTAGACATATAATCCATGCCTACTTGGGTCTTGGGGCACATCTCCTTACTAAGTTTGAAATGGCTAGCAAAAGGTGTACTAAATTGTTTTTCATTCTGCATATTAAATATTTTCAACACCTTTTCTATGTACTCATTCTGAGACAGTGTTAATTTGTGATTTTTCCTATCTCTAGCTATCCTCATACCAAGGATTTGTTTTGCAGCTCCCAAATCCTTCATTGCAAATGAATCTGCCAATTTTCTTTTGAGCACATGTATTTCCTGCATGTTAGACCCTGCAACAAGCATGTCATCTACATACAATAACAATATAATATAGCTACCATCATTTTGCCTTTTTAGATAAACACAATGATCAAAGTGACATCTAGTATAACCTTGTTTAGACATAAACTTGTCAAATTTTAGATACCACTGCCTTGGATCCTGTTTTAAGCCATACAAGCTCTTCTTTAGCCTGCACACTAATTTTTCTTTCCCTTTGACCTCATATCCTTCTGGTTGCTCCATATAGATCTCTTCCTCTGGATCTCCATGGAGAAATGTTGTCTTTACATCTAACTGTTCAAGATGTAAATCTTCTGCTACTACAAGACTTAAAATAGTTCCAATTGAATTCATTTTAACAACAGGAGAAAATATTTCATCAAAATCAATACCTTTCTTCTGTGCAAACCCCTTGACCACAAGTCTAACTTTGTGCCTCTGTTTTCCTCCATCTTCTTCCTTTAGCCTGTAAACCCATTTATTCTGCAATGCAGTTTTACCTGCAGGCAACCTGACTAAGTCCCAAGTCTGGTTATGCATTAAGGAGTCCATCTCTTCTTCCATGGCTAGCACTCACTTCTTCCTGCTTTCAACCTGCATTGCTTCTTCATAACATTCGGGTTCACCAGAATTAGTCAACAATAAATAATATAATGAAGGAGAGTATCATTTAGGGGGTCTACTTATCTTGGTAGATCTTCTAACACCACTTTCAGGTGTTTGAGGTGCCTGTTGCTGTTGTGGTGGTTGTTGCTGCTGTGGTTGTTGATTATTATTATTTTTCAGGCAGCTTTAATTTTTCATTTATCTCATCAAGAACCATGTATTCCTTGCTTTCTTTTTCCTGTTTCCTTTCCTGCAACTGATTCTTATACAAAACCTTTTCATTGAATATTACATCTCTGCTCCTAATGATTTTGTGATTTTCATAATCATATAAGCGATATCCAAAATCATTAACACCATATCCAATAAAGGTACATTTCTTTGATTTTGCCTCAATCTTTGTTCTATTTTCTTTATTAATATGGACAAAAGCCTCACAACCAAAAGGCTTTAAAAAATAGTAGTTTACCTTTTTACCTGTCCATGCTTCCTCTGGAATACCACCATCCAAGGAACTTGAAGGCCCTCTGTTTATTAGATAAACAGCAGTATCTACAGCATCTGCCCAAAATTGTAAAGGCAATCCTGCATGCAATCTCATGCACCTTGCACGCTCCATGATTGTTCTGTTCATCCTTTCTGACACACCATTTTCTTGTGATGTTCTTGGAACTGTCTTCTCTCTACGAATTCCATGCTCTGAATAGTACCTATCAAACTCTTTGCTGCAATATTCACCTCCATTGTCTGATCTAAGACACTTTAACTTCTTTTCTGTCTCAATCTCAACCAAAGCTTTCCATTTCTTGAAAGTATCAAATACATCAGATTTATTCTGAATACAATAAATCCATGTTTTTCTAGTTGCATCATCAATAAAAGTAACATAATAACGAGAGCCACCGAGAGATGATACCTGAGCAGGTCCCTATACATCTGTATGCACAAGCGCCAATTTTTCGCTCTTCTTTTCTTTCCCAACTCTGAGAAATCTGACTCTCTTTTGTTTTCCATAAACACAATTTTCACAGAAATTCAAATCAACATTATTCAAACATGGCAACAAATTTCTTGAGTGAATAATATTCATTCCCTTCTCACTCATGTGTTCGAGCCTATGATGCCATAATCCTGCATCTGCTCCTTTGGAAGTTAAATAATTAACATAGTTAGAAATACCATTGCATAAATACAATGTACCAACCTTTTCACCTTTTTCTATTACCAGTGCTCCTTTGGTGACCTTCCAAGTTTTATCTGTGAAAGTTGTCACACAACCTTCAATGCCTAACTGCCCTATTGAAATTAGATTTTTCTTCAGATCTGGAACATGCCTTACCTCCTTTAGTAACCATTGGTTTCCATTCTATTGTTTTACAAGAACTTTACCCATTCCAACAATTTTATAGGGTTTATCATCACCCAAACAAACTTGTCCAAAATCTCCTTGAACATAGTCATGAAAATATTTCTTATCAAGTGTGGCATGGGATGAAGCCCCTGAATCTACAACCCAAGAATTAGTAACGTTTTCGAAAGAAATAATCAAATCATATTATAACACATCACCTATCACATTTGCTTCATGATTGTTTTCTTTCTGTGCATCTCCTTATTTTCCCTTCCAAGATCTACAATATTTCTTTAGGTGTCATCTCTTTCCACATTTCTAGCACACTATCCCCGATCTGGACTTGGATCTGCCTTTCCTTGATTTACTGCGATAACCCAAGCTCTTTCCTCTTTCCATTCTTCTTCCCCTAGACTCTGCACTCAAAGCATTACCCGATGTCTCACCAAAGCTTTTCCGTCGCATTTCCTCGCTAAGGATAGCACTGACAACATCATCAAACTTTAAAGTGCTAGATCCAGAGACAGAGTTACTAATGGCCATAACTAAACCATTCCAGCTTTCTGGCAACGAGCACAGAAACAAAAGAGCCCTAACTTCATCATCAAAGTTTATCCCTACAGACCTTAACTGACTAGTAACTGTATTAAAATCATTTAAATAGTCTGCAACAGATCCACCTTCCGACATCTTCATATTAAATAATTGTTTCATAAGAAATACCTTGTTTGAGGCTGAGGGGTTTTCATATAGTTTCGCCAACGTCTGCATCAAACCCTCTGTTTTTATTTCCTTTGAAATATTGAAGGCGACTGACGCCGCAAGGCACAACCGTATTATTCTAAGTGCCTTTCTATTGAGAATGTTCCATTCCGCGTCTGTCATGGCTGCCGGCTTCTTTGTTTTTCCGCTCAATGGTAGGTACAGATATTTCTGATACAGATAATCTTCCATCTGCATCTTCCACAACGGGAAGTTTTTGCCATTAAATTTCTCGACCCTAAATTTACCATCTTCTTCCATTGCTCCCACTCGAACCAGGAACCCTTCTTTCCTGCGAGTTTATCAGCCAAATAGACCTTCAGCTCTGATACCATTTGTTAGAAAATTATATATTATGGATCAATGCAACACATAAAAGATGCGAAGAATACAAGCACACAAAACACATAAAACTAGAGAGACACAGATATACGTGGTTCACCCAGTTTGGGCTACGTCCACCCTAAACAGCCAGTCCTTCCTTTCTATTATCCAGCAAAAATTGAAGAGACAAACCTACAGCAGATCCGCTGTAATATCCTCTGTTCTCTCTCACAGTCTCCCTATATAGTTCTCGCTCCGAGAAGACACACATAATACACAGCCGCAATACAATACCCTCATATATACAAGGGGGTTGCCTTCTAGGGCAAAAAACCCTAAACTAAACATAACTTCTACCGTCAGATCATCCACCTATGAACGGCCTAGATTGACTAGAAATTACTATAATTTTACAGGGCAATTTTACATATGTTTTTAGCTTCGGGGGCGCTACCCCTGAAACCCCCCACTAGGGGGGGGGCTCCAAAAAGCGCTGCCGCACACTCCTGGACCCCCCAAGATAGCGATTAATTACGGGTGGCATTGCCGCCCCTTTTAAGGTACAGGGGTCCAATGCTGTGATACAAAGTAAACAAGATAATCAGGCTCCACACCCAACAGGTTAGCCCCTGGTGCTGCTTGGGTTGACATCAATGAAAACCGCTGATCAACAATCTCCCCCTTTGGCATTGATGGAAACACAAGTAATCCCACTGCTATCATGACACCTCTTCCTACAACATTCTCTCCCCCTTTGACATCAATGGCAAAGGGTAACTCACCCTGAAACACAACCATCCTGCGGACCTGTACACACTTCCACTCCCCCTGACACACAACCATCCTGAAGACCTGTAATCTACTTCAACTCCCCATTTATATTCTGAAAAAGGAAAATCTAATGAGAACTTGGGAGAATCCCAAGCTTCTAGTGAAGATATTCCAATGATTGTTAATATTTAATATGTGATTCTTTTGGTGCTGCTTGGAATCTTGCTACTTGTCCAACTGCTTGCATAACATCTGGTCGAGAGGTTGTTACATATAGAAGACTACTAATCATAGATATGTACAACCTTTGATCCACATCCTTAGATGAGTCGTCTATGCTCAATTTGCAACCTATTACCATTGGAGTAAGGATGGGTTTGCAATCTTCCATTTTAAATTTCTTGAGAATTTCCTTGATGTACTTGGCTTGATAGATAAATATTCATTTCTCTTGCTGAGATATTTGAAGCCCTAAGAAGTATTTCAGCTCACCAAGTAAAGACATCTCGAAATCACTTTGCACGTTTGTAGCAAACTTCTTACTTAGTTCATCATCATTGCTACCAATTATTGTATCATCCCCTTTAGCTATTAGACATGATTTAGTTGCTTCATCCAGAACATATATGTCATTTGGAGCTCGACTTGATGTAGCCACAATTTCACCATACATGCCTTTCCTGATTTCACATTTCCTGGAGTTGAATAGTATCGTGTGTCCTTGATCACACATTTGTTCAACACTGAGCAGATTGTGATTCATGTTTTCAACCAATAGAACATTCCTTGCTAGATCATCTTTGCTTCTAAGAGTGACAGTACCTGATCCTATAACATTTGAAGATCCATCATTTCCAAAGGACACGGTTCCATCCTCCTTCTCTTTCAGAGATACAAATTTATTTCTATCTCCAGTCATATGTATTGAGCAACCACTATCAACATACCACACATCTTTGTTCTTTTGAGCCTTGAAAGCGAGAGCACAATTATCATTCTTCTTCTTCTTCCATGTTCGTTCGTTCGATGGTTTCGATGATTCTTCTGGAGGATTTTCAAGTCTACAGTCTTTGGCTATGTGTCCAAAGTTTCGACAATTTAACATTCAATAATATTTCTTAAATGTTCAAATCTATTGATGTTTCGTTGAGCCCTGGGAGGTTCATATTTGACAGATCTCCTGGAATTGTATTCATTCCTAGGGTACGTGTGACATTCTACAGCTTTATGACCAAATTTTCCACATGAATAATAGTAGCCATAAAAAATATGTTGGTACCTAGATGGAAATTTTTGTCGAGGAATTGTCTTCCAAGGCTGTTCTTGCGAATATTGTCCAATGAAGTCTACATGCATGTCAAATCTCATAGGTTCATTGTATTTTGTTGTATAAGGTCATACTTCTTCTTCTTTTTAACCAATTCCAGTTTTGTCGTTGTAAGATTGTTGATTCTTGATGAGTTCTTCCTATTCCCTTGAGCTGTTGGTATATTTTTGGATAGTTTTTCCTTTCTTCACTTCCTCACGTAGCAAGACTACTTCAGCTTCTAATTCTTCCCTTTCTTGGTTGCTTTCTTCCAAATTCTTTTGAAGTGACTCTTCAATGCATTTGTGTTCTTCAACTTCAATTTTGAGACCTTGAACTTTTTCTTCAAGATTATTGGAACGGATCTTCTCCGCCTTGAGATCTTTTATAAGCTTGATTTCTTCCTCATAAAATTCGTCTATGGTCCATCCTTCTTCTTCATTGTTTGATACGTCATTTTTATTGTGCTTGGCCATAAACAATACTCTCTCATTGGCTTCTTCTTCACCGTCATTGTCTTCATGGATGATGAGCTATCTTCTTTAGAGAGAAAGTTCCTTTTGGATCCTTGCTTGTTGATTTCTTAAAGCCTTTCTTTCCTTTTGAGTTGGCACTACTTCTATTTGGACATTTTGCTGCAAAATTCCCAACCTCATTACAGCTGAAACATATCAATGGAAGTTTACCTTTGAATTTTCCTTTACCAATTTTTAGTTTTCTCGTGAAGTAAGCATATTCTTCATCTGAAAGACCTTCTTCATCGTCTCCCTTTTCTTCACACTTGCAGGTGCATGTCTTTTCAATTGAAGGTTGTTTATCCTTATTGGTTTTATTAGATGCAACAAATGCAGTTTCTAGATGGGAAGTACCCTCTTCTTCATCAAGTCTCATTTCATATTCTATGAGAATTCCATGTAATTCATTTTTTCTGAGTTTGTCTAGATTTGCACTATATTCTAAGACCGATACCTTTGGGTTGAATCTCCCTAGTAACGTTCTAAGAATATTTCATATAATAGTCTTCTCGTCAACTGGCTCTCCCAATCCTTCCAGAGTATTGGTTATTTCATCAACGTATTGGAAGTATGCAGCAATGTTGCAATATTCTTTCATTTTGATTTGCTTAAATTTTTCTCTATAGATTTGAAGCTTTGCTTCTTTGACATTTGAGTCACCTGCATGTATATTCTCAAGCTTGTCCCATACATTTTTGGCAGTTTTATAGCGCAACACCTTATGATAAGTAGATTCAATAAGTTCACTGATAATAATATTCTTTGCTTTTCCATCATTTACCAAATTCTTCTTACCTTGTTCATCCGTAGTTGATGTAAATCCATTTTGAACAGTGTCCCATACTTCGTAACCTTGCGCCAAGAGATAGACTTCCATTCTTCCTTTCCAGAGTGCATAATTATTTTAATTGAATAGAGATACACCATTCTTTGTATGCTCCATGACCTCCTTCCAGCTGTTAAACTACTATTGAAGGAACCAAGCTCTGATACCAATTGTTGGAAATACTAAGAGGGGGGCGGGGGGGGTGAATTAGTATTCCTTTCAATTAGAGCATTAGTTAATCTTCAATTATTATCAGTGTTTGTACAATGATAGTAGCAAACAAGAGGAACACAAATGCACACAGTTTTTAAGGTGGAAACCCACTCCGGGACAAAAACCACCTTATAATTTTCTAATAATTCTTTAATATTCAACTCCAATTGAAAATAAAGCTCCAACTTCTAGAATCTAGAAAAGCATTCTTCTCCAGCTCCCACTAGATGGACGCTCCAATGCCTGAGATTCTTCAGTATTCAACTGAATGTATGCCCCAACACCCAATGAGCTACAACTCACCCTAGCACCACCCTACCACCCTATAGAGGAATAAAATAAGAATGGACTCCCGTACCAGGGAAATTGGTCCACTTTACAATGATATAGAATGATGTAGAAGAATAATATATGCTAGACCATAACCCCAACTTTGACACAACCGCCTAATGATTATCCTAGACCTCCCAACACTACCTCTTCAACCCTTGGCAGATAGACACTAGTACAATTTTTACAATAATGTATTTACAATGACTTAGTACAATGGTACCTTTACAATGGTTGTATGCAGTGCAACCCACTTGAAGACTTCATAGGATGAACTTCTTGTTGTTGTTTTGCACCTTGGTTGATGCTCTTTTCAGGCTACCCTCTACTATACCTTGCTTTGCTTTGCTGCCCTAGAAAGTCTGGTCCTTTGCAACCCTTGACACACATGATCTAGCTTTTTCTTTTCTTTCTAGGAGCTTGATATTGAATCTAGTGTATCTCTATTATTTTAGATCCTCAATATCTAATTTTTGGTGTTGTAGTAGTCCTCCGAGTCATCTTTCCAATGTCACAGGTCTGACCCAATTTGGATTCTTCGAGAGAGAGTTATACCCAATCTCTCACAATGCCCTAATTATGTACTGTTTCAGTAGAGCCCACTTGTATGGCATGCCACATGTCACTGTTTCTTCATTTGGCTCTGAAATTGATAGAGAGAAAACTATATATTGTGCACTATCTGCCAATTTTTATGTAATTTCAATCTGATACTCAGAGAGAGAGTTATGACAATTTTACCAAGGTCACTTCTTTGAGATGAATTTTAGGAGCCTGCAAAAACCCTGACTTCCACAGATCATATCTCCAAAAATATTGTGCATCTTGATCTGAAAATTTTACATCAGCTTCCTTAGGACTTTGGCTTCGCGTAATAAAAATTTCAGCTTCTGAACCTTCGCAGAAGAAAAATTTAGAGCAAAAATTCCATGATGACCTGTTTTAGATGGCGAAATCCCTTGCATAAGGAGGAAATGAGGATCACAATTTATATAAATGCTTAGGTTGATAGGGGCTTCAACAATTGAAGGTGGGAGGGATTTTAGGAGCTTAAAAAATATTAATTATGACTTTTCAATGACCCATGCCCCAACCCCATGGGGTTTTAGCCTAGTAACTGGGGGTACAAACTTCAAACATGAATATCTCTCAAGCCGTGAAGAATTACATGGCGTGCCATATATCAATGGAAACATCTCGACAAGTAGAAACCATAAAAAGAATTATTGACCCAGAGTATATTAATTTGGTAGGTCAAATTCCCATGAAATATTGGGTTAGCCCCTGGTGCTTCTTGGGTTGACATCAATGACAAACGTTGATCAACATATACAAATGACAAAACCTCCTCTCTGTATATAGGAGTCCATGGGGCCACAATGTAATCCTAGTGGGGCCACAACGTAATCCTAGCCAACCTAACAAAAATAATGTAGGGGCACAATAATAACAATATGGGGGTTACAGGGGTACAACAATAACAATAAGGGGGGCTATACTAACATAATAAGGGACTACACTAGTAATATAGGGACCTAACACAATCCAAGAAATATCTATGCATAATTTCCATTTTTAAACCATATTTAGTGGATTTTTTTTATCCCTAAAAAAAACAAATTCAATAAAAATATATTAAATTGACATTTATTGCAAATGCATGGGAGAAATGACACATGTGCATGAGATAAATGACATGCACTAGATATTAAAATGAATAAATTCTATTTAGATATGTTCCAGAGATTGACTGTAGGGGCATTTACTGGATATGCCACCTTTGAGAAAAGATGAGATCTAGAGGTTACCTGGCCCTTTACAGACTCTGCCTTTAGAACTTGTAGAAGTTAACACTCAACAGACAGAATAAAATCCTATGTAAGTTCAAAATCTTATGAGAGTTAATCCACTTTAGGTTCAATTTTTAGGCTTTAAATTTTGTCTTGAATTAATGAGAGAAAGCCTTCAGTTTGTGGTAGAAATGACATTTACATGGTTTGCAAAATTATTTTATGCACTTACAAAAAACATGCTTTAAAGTTAATGGGAGAAAGGAAACAATGTTGGGTATGTGTTATATTCTTTCCACGACTAGCCCCTTGCACTGTATGTTGCGCCGAGCGCAACAGGGAGGTCACAGGGGGGGCTGGGGCAGCGCCCCGGTGAAATTTTTTTTGGTATGCGGTCCCACTCATATGCAAACCCACCCATGTTTTGTGCATGAGTTTGCACATGGTTTTGGGGTACGATGGTTTTCGACCCCTGGTATTTTGTAGATCCGGTCAAGGGAACTACGGTTATGTTCTAATCCAGGGTTAATGTATTGGGGTTTATGTATGCTTTGGCATGTATATATATGTGTTGTAACACTAAAAGGAATATAATGAAAAATCAAGCTGGTCGTCCCAATTTGGGATCCAGGGGAAAATCTCTGTGTTTATCTGTTTTATGTTTTATACTCTCGCTATTGTTTATTTTCTGTTATAAGATTCGTGTGTAGATAATTTCTTGAGTTAAAAAGCCATTTTGGTATGATTGTTTCATCTTCAGGGACGCAACACTGTTTCTTGAGGGTTTTTGCTTGGGTGAGGGTAGACCTTTGTTGGAGTGGGAGATACGGAATCGATTCTGCAAGTAGTGAAAGAATAGCAGTAGTAGGAAGAATAGAAATCAAAGAAATTTAATGGTTAAAGTTTTGAGTTGTGGAAGCTCAAGATGGAGGATCTACTGGTGGATAAAGATTAGTGGATCGCGGTAGATCCAGGTACTAAACCAACGACAATGTCAGATGAAGACTGGAAGAAACTGGATCGGAAAGCTAAAAGCACAATACGGTTGTGTGTCTCAGATTCAGTATTGTTGAATGTATCTGGGGAAGCTACGGCGAAGAATTTGTGGAAAAAACTTGGGACTTTGTACTGATTTAAGTCTCTGGTGAATAATTTGTTCCTGCGGAAAAAGCTGTATAACCTGAGGATGAAGGATGGAGACTCAGTGACAGAGCATATGAACGCCTTCAATACTGTGGTAATTCAGTTGTCATCTGTTGATATTAAAATCTCAGATGAAGATAAGTGCATCAGTTTGTTGTGTTCTCTACCAGACTCATGGGACATTCTGGTTATTGCAATAGGTAGCAATACAACTACCTTGAATTTTGATGACATTGTCTCAGCCTTGCTGTCGGAGGAAATGAGACGGAGAAATATGGAGGGTCAAAATGGAGATGCCTTATCTGTACGAGGAAGATCCCAAAATAGAAACAAGAATAAGGTTTCGAGTGGGAGATCTAAATCTCCTGGAAAGTTTGTAAAGGTGTCTTTGCAGGAAATGTGGAGAGAAGAGGACACTAAAAGGAATGCGGATCTAAGCTCCTGAGAAAGAAGGGATAGAGCAGAGGCTCATACAGAGGAAAAACAGCCTCAGGATGAAGGTGGGGATGTGTATTTGGCTTCTTCTTCAAATACACATGTATATCATGAGTCATGGTTGATTGACTCGGGTGCATCCTTTCACTTCACTCCCCACTGAGGGAGTAGTTCTCTGAAGAAGTATAGTGGTGGTGATGTCTTCTAGGGGTAGTAGGAAGGCCAAAATCGTCGACGTGGAAAAGATAAGTGGGCGCCAGGTGGAAGGATTAGAACACTTCTGGTGTTCGCATATTCCTGCATTGGCCAGAAATCTGATTTCTGTAAGCAAGATGGATGATGCGGGTGTAAAAACAGTGTTCGAAAAAGATTCCTGCAAGATGGTTCGGGGAGCACTGGTATTAATGCGGGGAGTTCGGACTGGAACTCTGTACAAGCTACAAGGTAGCACTGTTATTGATGGGTGTAACAGTTCTATGGTTCCTGAAAGTGGGACGGAAAGTCTAGCTGTCTCTGGAGAAAAGACCATGCTATGGCATCAAAGGCTTGGGCATATTGGAGAGAAGGGCCTTCGGATACTGCATAGAGATGGTATGGTAGAAGGTATGTCTAATTGTTCTCTGGATTTTGATTTCTGTGAACATTGTGTATATGGGAAGCAGAATCGGGTGAGTTTTCCTTCTGGTGCTAAGAAGGCAAACAAGATATTAGAACTTGTGCACAGTGATGTGTTTGGGCCTGTGTCAGTTCCATCACTGGGAAAGTCTGTGTACTATGTTTCATTCATAGATGAATTCTCAAGGAATACATGGATATATTTATTGAGGAAGAAATCTGAAGTCTTTGACAAATTTAAAGAATTTAAGGCTCTGGTGGAAAACCAGACAGAGAAGAAGATAAAGGCGCTGAGGACAGATAATGGTGGGGAGTTATGCAAGAAGGAATTTGAAGAGTTCTGTAAGAAGTGTGGTATAGCATGACAGAAGACTACTCCATACACACCTCAGCAAAATGGAGTTGCAGAAAGAATGAATAGAACACTGATGGAAAAGGCAAGAAGCATGCTCAGTGGTACTGGGTTAGGACAAGAATTCTGGGCAGAGGCAGTGGAGACTGCATGTTACTTAGTTAACGGATCACCTTCATCAGCGTTGGAGGATAAGACCCCACATGAGGTATGGACTGGTAAGAAACCCTCTCTTTCACATCTAAGGGTATTTGGATGTGATGCATATGTACATGTTCCAAAGGAGAAAATGACCAAGTTGGATAATAAATCTGAAAAGTGCATCTTTATTGGGTATAAGGATGGTTTAAAGGGTTACAAGCTTTGGAACCCAGAAACAAGGAAGGTTGTGTACAGCCGAGATGTGGTGTTTAGAGAAGTGAAAGATGTTGTTAAACATGAAGTCCTATCAAAGGAACCTGAAAAGATAGAGTTTGAGCTAAAGGAGGATGAATCGGACTCTACAACAGAAGAAGACTCAGAAGATGAAGAGCTGACCCTAACTAAGAAGGAATCGATTCGAGAAATAAAGCAGCAATAAGTATAGTCCATCGCTTTTGTTCGAGTTTTCCTTAACTATAAGCGGAAAGTAATGATCCCATAAGTGTCGGGGAGGCGGTAGATTCGAGAGGATGGAGGAACTACGGAAGGAGAATATGGTTGATGAAATGGCATCCTTGCACAAAAATAAGGCATGGGATCTGGTGGGGTTGCCGGCTGGAAGGAAGCCCATCAGGAGAAAATGGGTGTTTAAGAAGAAGATGAATGTAGAAGGCAAGGTGGAGAAATACAAATCTCGGTTGGTAGCAAAAGGTTATTCCCAAGTGCCAGGAATTGATTTTGGTGATATTTTTTCTCCTGTTGCCAAAGCTACTTCTATTAGATTACTTTTATCTGTTGCTGCTACATTTGATTTTGAGATAGAACAGATGGATGTGAAGACAACATTTCTTCATGGGGATCTAGAAGAGGAGATCTACATGAATCAACCTGAAGGCTTTATGGTGAAGGGTAAGAAAGAACTAGTATGCAGGTTGAAGAAGTCTCTGTATGGGTTAAAACAGTCACCAAGGATGTGGTATCAGAAATTTGATACCTATATACGGGGACTTGGCTTCACCAGAAGCAAGGAGGATCACCGTGTTTATTTTAAATTAATTGGTGACCGTGTTATTTATTTGGTCTTGTATGTGGATGATATGTTGTTGATTGGAAATGACAAAGAAATTATCCAAGATTTGAAGACCCAACTGTTCTCCAAATTCGACATGAAGGATCTGGGTGCCGCAAACTATATTTTGGGCATGGAAATTAAGAGAGATCGGGAAAAGAGGAAGCTCTGGTTAAACCAGAGGAAGTATGTCGAGACTATATTGCAGAGGTTCAATATGCAGGATAGTAAACCGGTGAATGTTCCTATTCCCGTAGGTGTAAAGCTGTCTGCTGAACAGTGTCCCAAGACACAAGAAGAAGAGGAGTATATGTCTCGTGTTCCATATGCAAGTGCAGTGGGTAGCCTGATGTATGCAATGGTCTGTACTAGACCAGACATTGCACATGCAGTGGGAGTATTGAGCAGGTTTATGTCAAACCCAAGGAAGGAGCATTGGACAACAGTGAAGCGGGTTTTCATATATTTACGTGGCACTAGTGATTATGGCTTGTGCTACCAGGGAAGACCAGGATTGGAAAGAATGTTGGACATTCGTGGTTTTTTTGATGCAGACTGGGCTGGAGATCTGGACCAAAGAAGATCTACAAGTGGGTATGTGTTTAGCCTATTTGGAGGTGTAGTCAGTTGGATGAGTAAAAGACAGTCTGTAGTGGCGCTTTCAACTACAGAGGCAGAATACATAGCAGCCACTCATGCAAGCAAGGAAGCAGTTTGGTTGCAGAGATTGTGTTCAAGTATGGGGTTGGTACAACAAGCTATAAGGATAGACCGTGATAGCCAAAGTGCAATTTTCTTGGCTAAGAACCCTGCTTATCATTCAAAGACAAAGCACATTGATGTTCAATATCACTTTGTTAGAGATATGGTTGAGGCTAAAAGGGTGTTGGTGGTAAAGGTGGACACTTTGAAGAATGTTGCAGATGCATTGACGAAGTCTGTGAGCACTCAGAAGTTCTCTTGGTGTAGAGAAACAATGGGTGTTGAAGAATTGGCCCAATGACAAAGCTCTCCTGTGGCCCCCTGTGGAAAGAAAACAACAAGTGGGAGAATGTTGGGTATGTGTTATATTCTTTCCACGACTAGCCCCATGTACTGTACATTGCGCTGGGCGCAGCAGGGGGGTCACAGGGGGGGCGGTAGCCCCCCCTGTTGGGGTTCGAGGCAACGCCCCGGTGAAATTTTTTTTGGTATGCGGTCCCACTCATATGCGGACCCACCCATGTTTTTTGCATGATTTTGCACATGGTTTTGGGGTACGATGGTTTTCGACCCCTGGTATTTTGTAGATCCGGTCAAGGGAAGTACGGTTATGTTATAATCCAGGGTTAATGGATTGGGGTTTATGTATGCTTCGGCATGTATATAAATGTGTTGTAACACTAAAAGGAATATAATGAAAAATCAAGCTGGTTGTCCCGATTTGGGATCCAGGGGAAAATATCTGTGTTTATCTGTTTTATGTTTTATGCTCTCGCTATTGTTTATTTTCTGTTATAAGATTCATGTGTAGATAATTTATGTTCAGGGTTAAAAACTACAAACAAGACATGTATGCTTTAAAAGCTTTGCCTAATAATTTATGGGAGAAATGACACATGTATACAGTTTGCCTTAAAGTGGTTGTGGTTTATGGATATTAAAATGAAGAACTTCTATTTAGATCTATTCTAGAGATTGACTGTAGGGGAATTTACTGGATATGTCACCTTTCTTATAATATGAGATCCAAAGGCTACCTTGCCCTTTACAGACTCTTCCTATAGAACTTGTAGAAGTTAACACTACCTGTCCCAATTATACCCTATGAAGTGTGTAGAGGACCCGTGGAATCACTCACACTACTTTACGTAGACATAAGGGTGTAGAGGACCCATGGAATCACTCACACTCACATTATTGGATATATTTCCCAAGAGCCCAAATGTACTCCTTAAGTACATGTGGGTATAACCATCTAAAAAAACGAGTGATTCTTTCCAAGCTAAGGATAATGTATGAGCCATGTGTATATGCACATTATCTAGAAACCATAGGCCAAAATAAATGGTACTTAAGTGGTTTGAAGAAAAAATAGCACCAAGAAGCTTTGAAGGAGGGGAATAAGAATTGGAAATAGGAGGATAAGAATAAATTAGCCACTACACATCCATGCAAGGGTAGTAGAAATAATTCTAACCATTGCAACATTGATGGTCACATTAAGGAGAATTATTGGATGTTTATTATGTGTTATATTCTTTATGTGAATACCCCCATGCACTATATATTTTTATAAGCATAGTGGTGGGAATAAAATGGGAGGAAAGGACCCCCACTTCAGGGTTTCATATAGACAAAAAATTCCCAACACACAGGTGTTCAGGGGTAGTGCACCAAAAAAACGTTTTTGGGAAAAACAAATTCTCCCTTTATAATGGTTTTCATCACATGGTTTTTTCTTTTAGCATTTTTTTAGTGTGTGGTAGTTTACCCCATGGTTCTATAGTTTCAGTTAAAGAACTAAAGTTTTATATGATCCAAAGTAATGGATTGGTAGTTTATAATTGTTTTGGGATATATACATATATACATACATACATACATATGTGTGTGTGTGTGTCTGATGGTCTAAAAATTAATATACTAATAAAAAAAATGATCTTCTCGTTTTGGGTTTCTCGATTAAATTATATGTTAATGCATGTGTTTTACATTGAAATTTTTTCATTTTATTAAGAATCTATTTGAAACAATTAGATATATAAGGTTAAAACCTATGTTTTGTATCAAATTACTTTTGGTTTCAATGGGAAACTTTTATGCCTTAATGTGTTTTTCTCGAAATGTGATAGACCCCATTAAAATGGGAGATATATCGAAATGATTCCTATGGTATAATAAAATAGTTGACTAGTTTAAAGATATAGATGCATAAATTCAATGAGCATAGTTTTGAGACATATAAGTCCAAAATATAATAGTTGTTGGTGAACAAATATCAGTGGATCACTACAAATATATATGCTTCATTAAAAGGGATTTTTCTAGAAGGATTGACTAAGTTGGAAAGAAGGGAAAATATCACAATTATATGTTAATGTATATGTTTTACGTTGAATATTTTTCAATTTATTAAGAATCTATTTGAAACAATTAACTATATAAGTTTAAAACCTATGTTTTGTATCAAATTACTTTTTGTTTCAATGGGAAACTTTTATGGCTAATGTGTTTTTCTCGAAGTGTGATAGACCCCATTAAAATGGGAGATATATCGAAATGATTCGTATGGTGAAATAAAATATTTGAGTAGTTTAAAGATATATATGCATAAATTCAGTGAGCATAGTTTTCAGATATATAAGTCCAAAATGGAATAGTTGTTGGTGAAAAAATATCAGTGGATCAGTATGGATATATTTGCTTCATTAAAAGGGATTTTTCTAGAAGGATGTCCACTAAGTTGGAAAGAAGGGAAAATATCACAATTATATGTTAATGCATGTGTTTTACATTGAAATTTTTTCATTTTATTAAGAATCTATTTGAAACAATTAACTATATAAGGTTAAAACCTATGTTTTGTATCCAATTAATTTTGGTTTCAATGGGAAACTTTTATGGCTTAATGCGTTTTTCTCGAAATGTGATAGACCCCATTAAAATGGGAGAGATATCGAAATGATTTCTATGGTGTAATAAAATAGTTGAGTAGTTTAAAGATATAGATGCATAAATTCAATGAGCATAGTTTGAGATATATAAGTCCAAAATATAATTATTGTTGGTTAACAAATATCAGTGGATCACTATGGATATATCTGCTTCATTAAAAGGGATTTTTCTAGAAGGATGGACTAAGTTGGAAAGAAGGGAAAATATCACAATTATATGTTAATGCATGTGTTTTACATTAAATATTTTTCATTTTATTAAGAATCTATTTGAAACAATTACTTTTGGTTTCAATGGGAAATTTTTATGGCTAATGTGTTTTTCTCAAAATGTGATATACCCCATTAAAATGGGAGATATATCGAAATGATTCCTATGGTGAAATCAAATAGCTAAGTAGTTTAAAGATATAGATGCATAAATTCAATGAGCATAGTTTTGAGATATATAAGTCCAAAATGGAATAGTTGTTGGTGAACAAATATCAGTGGATCAATATGGATATATCTGCTTCATTAAAAGGGATTTTTCTAGAAGGATGTCCACTAAGTTGGAAAGAAGGGAAAATATCACAATTATATTTTAATTCATGTGTTTTACATTGAATATTTTTCAGTTTATTAAGAATCTATTTGAAACAATTAACTATATAAGGTTAAAACCTATGTGTTGTATCAAATCACTTTTGGTTTCAATGGGAAACTTTTACGGCTAATGTGTTTTTCTCGAAATGTGATAGACCCCATTAAAATGGGAGATATATCGAAATGATTCCTATGGTGTAATAAAATAGTTGAGTAGTTTAAAGATATAGATGCATAAATTCAATTAGCATAGTTTTGAGATATATAAGTCCAAAATGGAATAGTTGTTGGTGAAAAAATATCAATGGATCACTATGGATATATCTGCTTCATTAAAAGAGATTTTTCTAGAAGAATGGACTAAGTTGGAAAGAAGGGAAAATATCATAATTATATGTTAATATGCATGTGTTTTACATTGAATATTTTTCATTTTATTAAGAATATATTTGAAACAATTAACTATATAAGGTTAAAACATATTTTTTGTATCAAATTACTTTTGGTTTCAATGGGAAACTTTTATGGCTAATGTTCTCAAAATGTGATAGACCCCATTAAAATGGGAGATATATCGAAATGATTCCTATGGTGTAATAAAATAGTTACAAGTAGTTTAAAGATATAGATGCATAAATTCAATGAGCATAGTTTTGAAATATATAAGTCCAAAATGGAATAGTTGTTGGTGAACAAATATCAATGGATTACTATGGATATATCTGCTTCATTAAAAGGGATTTTTCTAGAAGGATGGACTAAGTTGGAAAGAATGGAAAATATCACAATTATATGTTAATGCATGTGTTTTACATTGAATATAAAAGGTTTTTTCTCTCTCTCATTTTTTGAGTCCTGATCTTATCAAAGGTTTCCACTAAATCCATTCCCTATTACTTTTCATGTGAACTAGATTCCCAAACCCACCCATGTATTTACCTAAGAGCCAAGCCAAGTGTAAAAAGGGATTATTTCATATTCTTCTTTAACACATATGTGATTTATTATCGTTAGAATTTACATGGTAAATAATACGTATAAAGATTAATCCTTAGTATAGATATATTTTGACTTTAAGGAATATTTCATGTTTTTTAGAAAGTTTATCTTAGGAGGTAGAACTAAACCATCTATAACCCACAAAAGAAACCACGACCCGTGAGCATCACATGCAAACACAAGTTACTCCCATGTTTGAAACACCATCTCGCATCATCATAAGGGTTGTAAACCACTAAGCAACCCATACTAATTTCCCTAGAAGGGATGACTATCATATTTAATGATTTGGTTTATCTCCAAGGTCAAAAGGAAAATCAAAGTTAGGAAAGGGAATTAGAATAGAAATTAAGGTAAGACCATGACCTTTTACCCAATATTGAACGAAGGTGAGAAACCATAGATATCATGAAGGAATTTAAAGAATCAAAACTATCTAATATGATAGGTAAGAGTTTAACATACCTCAGATACATATGAATAAAAAAAAATTCCCCTCAACACTACTATAATTGTGCATGAATAAGTGTAATATTGTTAGGTCCCTATATCACTAGTATAGTCCCTTATTATTGTTAGTGTAACCCCCTTATTGTTATTATTGTATCCTTGTAACCCCCATTTTATTATTATTGTGCCCTTAAATTATTATTGTTAGGTCGGCTAGGATTACATTGTGGCCCACTAGGATTACATTATGGCCCCATGGACTCCTATATATAGAAAGGAGGTTTTGTAAATTGAATCATCCAAGAATTGTTCATTTATGTAATGTATTGGAGGTTGCCCCCTCGAAGTGGCTTATTTTTAAGGCGTTGATATCTCTTTTCTTCTATTTTTGGAGCTGGTTACACAACATTTGGTATCAGAGCTTTGGATTCTAGGGTTTCGCTGCTCCAAACAGGTCATCGTGGCATTTTCGCTATAACTTTTTTTCTACGAAGCTTCAGAAGCTGAAATGTTTAGGGTGCGAAGCTGAAATCTTGAGGAAGGTTGTCTAAAAATTTCAGATCTTGGTTCGCAATATTTGAGGAGATATCATCTGTGGAAGTTAGGTATTTTTTCAGGCTCATAAACAGGTCATCGTGGCAATTGCGCTATAAATTTTTTTTGTACGAAGTTTCAGAGTCTGAAATTCATATGGTGCGAAGCTGAAATCCTGAGGAAATTCGTCAAAAAATTTCAGAGCTTGGTTCGCAATATGTTTGGAGATATGATCTGTGGAAGGTAGTGCTTTTTCAGGCTCCTGAATTTCATCTCAAAGAGGTGATCGTGGGAAAATTTCAATAACTCTCTCTCTGGGCATCAGATTTGAGTGCCGTAAAAAGTGGTTGTAAGTGCACAGACTTTAGTTTCTTGGATATCAATTTCAGAGACAAAGGACGAAACAGTGACACGTGGCAAGTCGTACAAGTTCGCTCTACTGAACCAGTCCAGAATTATGTCATTGTGGGAGATTGGACACAACTTTGTCTTGGAGAATCCAAATCAGGTCAGACCTGTGGCATTTGAAATAAGCTTTAGAGGGCTACTACAGGGCTGAATTTCAGATATCGAAGATTTTCAATTACAGAGATAATTCAATTTCAATATCGAGCTCCTTAAAGCAAGTAAAAGGTGTGTAATTTTTTTCCGAATTGCATAAGTCTTGTTTGAAGAATCAAGTTGAATTGATTGCAAGGGCATATTGTAGAATACATATCAGTATTGGATTATAAAATGGCCCCTAAAAATAATTCAACACCCATTAAGCCTTTGGAAAGCTCTACTATGACTCATGAAGACGAAGAATGGCAACATGACATATCAAAATTACAAGAGCAAGCGCAACAAATTTCGCTCTCGCAAAGAGCAACAAAAAATGACATGGAAGTTTTGAAGAAAGGCGTGGAAACTAAGATGGATGGTTTAAAGAAAGGCGTGGAATCTAAGATAGATGGCATGGAATCTAAGATAAATGGCATGGAAGCTGGCATGGAAGCTAAGATGGATGAAATGAAAGACAACATGGAAAACAACATGAAAAACATGAAGAATGATCTAAAAGCAGACATCGAAGATTTGACCAAGTTGATACAAGAAATGTTTCCTAATGGTGAAAAGATGGTAGAAGAACCTCATGATGAGAACAAAATAAATGTTAATCGTGATTGCATAAACTCTAATGTTGGCGGGAAGAACCACCATATTCCAAAAATGGATATGAGAAAGTTTGATGGAAAGGATCCTGTAACATGGATACTGCAGATGGAGCAATATTTTGATCTCCATAATGTGCAAAACACACAAAAGGTACGCATTGCAACTTTACATTTAGAACAAAATACATTTGTATGGTATCGATGGCTTTGCTCCCGTAAAAAAATTGTCACTTGGTCAATTTTTACTGAGGAAATGATAGCACATTATGAGGATACAAAGAGCAACACCTTCTTTAGCCAATTGATAAATCTCAAACAAAAGGGTTTAGTGGGGCAGCACATTGAGGACTTCCAAAAATTGAATATAAGGGTAACTGATATTCCAGAGGAACACATGATTGATCTCTTCATAGGCACTTTAAAGGATAACATCCAACATGAAGTTCACGTTTTGGAACCTGATTCATTGGAGAAGGCATTCAGGTTGGCAAGAAAAGTTGAATGTAAAATTATGGCGACAAGGAAGCTTACCACTCAATTCTATAAAGAAGGAAGTGTTTCTACGCCTAGATTTCCACAACCTACAAGGTTGACACCACAACAATTGGAAGAAAAAAGAGCAAAAGGGCTTTGCTACAGTTGTGATAGCAAATACACTAAAGGTCATAAGTGTGCTGAAAAGAAATTATTTTACATAGATTGTGAAGAAGAAGAAGAAAGTGAACAAGAAGAGGATACACACCAGGAACCAGCCATAGAAGAGGAAGAAATGAATCCGACCATATCATGTAATGCACTGGCAGGAATTACCACTCCTCAAACTCTCAAGATAGCAGGACAGATCAAGAAGAAAAAGGTAATAGTGTTGATTGATTCAGTTAGCACCCATAATTTTATTCATTGTAAGGTAGCCAAGGAATTAAATTGTTTCCTATACCCAGCACCAGAATGTCAAGTGATGGTTGCAAATGGAGGAACTATAAATTGCTCTCGAAAATGCCATAATATCAAGCTAACCATGGGGGAATATGTATTGAATATTCCAATGCTTTCCATTCCTATGGGAGGTGCCGATGTTGTACTAGGAGTACAATGGTTACAATCTTTGGGGACGGTAGCTTTTAATTTTCAAGAACTTTTCTTGAAATTTTTTTTAGAAGGAAAGGAAGTCGAATTACGGGGTATTGAAGGGAAGCCAAGAAGGATAATAAGCTCTAATGTCATGACAAAGCTTCTAAAGAAAGAACAACGAGGCATAATTGCACAATTATGCTCACTAGAAGTTCCCACATCAAAATCATCTATTTCTGCAGATCTCCAACAAGTCTTGGACAATCATTCCAAGGTGTTTGAAACTCCCAAAGGACTCCCACCTATTCGTGATCATTATCATGCTATTCATTTGATTCCAGGAAGTGTTCCTCCAAACATCAGGCCTTATAGATATCCTTACTTCCAAAAGAGCGAAATTGAACGTATGATTGCAGAAATGTTAGAGGCGGTATAATTCAACCTAGTCAAAGTTCTTTCTCTACTCCTGTAGTATTGGTACACAAGAAGGATGGATCATGGCGAATGTGTCCGGATTATAGGGAGCTCAATAAGCTCACCATTAAAGACAAATTTCCCATTCCTGTGATTGATTAATTATTGGATGAATTACATGGAGCAATTTATTTTACCAAGTTGGATCTTCGTTCAGGATATCATCAAATTATAATGAAGACTAAAGATATTCCAAAAACAACATTTCGAACTCATGAGGGTCATTATGAATTTTTGGTCATGCCTTTTGGCCTTACCAATGCACCTTCTACATTTCAAGGGTTGATGAATTCCATTTTCAAACTCTTCCTTAGAAAATTTGTGCTTGTATTTTTTGATGATATACTAATCTACAGCAGGTCTTGGAAGGATCATGTTGAACATGTTGACAGGGTGCTCAAACTATTGCAGGAGAAACAATTATATGCAAAAACATCCAAATGTTTCTTTGGAGTACAAGAGGTGGAATATCCGGGTCATATTGTATCTCACGAGGGTGTTAAAGTAGACCCTAACAAAATTAAAGCCATTAAGGAATGGAAAGTCCCCACAACCATAAAGAAGTTACGAGGATTTCTTGGGTTAACAGGGTATTATCGCAAGTTTGTTAAGAATTATGGGAGAATAGCAGCACCTCTAACAACATTATTGAAGAAAGATGCATTTTCATGGACTCCTCAAGCAACTAAGGCCTTTGAACATCTTAAAGAGGCAATGTGCCTAGCACCGGTCTTAGCTACGCCAGACTTCACAAAAACCTTTATTGTGGAATGTGATGCCTCAGGAAATGGAATTGGTGTTGTTTTAATGCAGGAAGGAAGACCCATTTCTTTTGAAAGTCGTCCAATCAAAGGAAAGTATTTACGTAAACCTATTTATGATAAGTAAATGTTAGCAATACTGCATGCACTAAGGAAATGGAGAACTTACCTAATGGGAAGACACTTCAAGGTAAAAACTGATCATGATAGTCTTAAACACTTTTTGGAACAAAGACTATCTTCAGAAGAGCAACAAAAATGGGTCACAAAGATGTTGGGTTATGACTTTGAAATAATCTGCAAAAAAGGAAAGCTTAATGTTGTTGCAGATGCACTCTCAAGAAAGAATGAAGAGGTGGAAGCATTGCTTTGTGCCATTTCTATTATCCAACCAGATTGGATAACCGAATCAAGAGATGAATGGAAGAAGGACAAAGATGTATGGACACTCATTCAAAAGTTGCAGCAAGATCCTAGTACATCTGATACATTTAGTTGGAAAATGATTCCTTATGGTACAAAGATCGCTTATATCTTTGTAAGAATTCCCAACTAAAACAAAAGATTCTTCTGGAATTGCACACTTCTCCTTTAGGAGGACACTCAGGATTTTTAAAAACTTACCACAGGGTGAAGAAAGAATATTTTTGGGATGGCCTTAAATCTGATATTCGAAAGTTTGTGGCGGAATGTTTGGTTTGCCAGCAGAATAAAGTGGAAACAATTAAGACCCCAGGACTTCTACAACCCTTATCCATTCCAAGTCAACGTTGGGAGGAGATTTCAATGGATTTTATCACAGGTTTACCTAAGTCCGAAGGAAAGAGTGTCATCATGGTGGTAGTTGATAGACTTAACAAGTATGCACACTTTTGTGCATTATCTCATCCATTTAAAGCAATTACAATTGCTACTACATTTATGGATAGAATTCAAAAGCTACATGGAAGCCCAAGGGTTATTGTGAGCGACAGAGATCCCATTTTTACTGGAAATTTTTGGACGCAGTTATTTTCTTGTTTGGGTACTCAATTAGCTCATAGCTCATCTTATCATCCTCAATCTGATGGTCAAACTGAGATAGTAAATAAATGTTTGGAAGGATATCTTCGTTGTTTTGTATCCGATAAACAAACACAATGGGTCAAGTGGTTACCTCTCGCTGAATGGTGGTATAACACTTCCTTCCATACCGCAGCAAAAATGACCCCATTTATGGCACTTTATGGATATCATCCACCATCCATCACATCATCTTTAAGAGAAAATTCAAAGGTTCAAGCAGTGGAAGATCACATCGAGCATCAACAAGAAGTTCTCCAACTCTTAAAGGATAACCCGAATTTGGCACAAAATCGAATGAAACAACAGGCAGATCAACATCGCAGCGAGAGAAGTTTTGATGTAGGAGATTGGGTATTTTTACGGCTACAACTATACAAACAAATGTCCCTCAAGCAAGCTAAGAAGGATAATAAATTATCGCCAAAGTACTATGGTCCTTACAAGGTGTTGCAAAAGATTGGTACTATGGCATACAAATTGGAGCTTTCTGCTTCTTCATGAGTGCATCCAATTTTCCATGTTTCATGCTTAAAGAAGGTTATAGGTGAAAATCTTCCAGTTCAAACAATATTGCCAGAACTTGATGAGGAAGGAAAATCATATTGGAACCTGAAGCGGTCATGGAAACAAGAACTCGACAGCTACGGAATTGATCAATTTCAGAGTATCTCATCAATCCCCAGTATCTCATCAATCGGAAGAACTTACCCACCGAAGATTCTACATGGGAGGACAGACCCATATGTATAATTTCGAGCTACCCAAGCGTTGAGGACAACACTTTTTTGAAGGAGAGGGGCATGTTAGGTCCCTATATCACTAGTCTAGTACCTTATTATTGTTAGTGTAACCTCTTAATACATATTATCGTACCCTTGTAACCCCCATTTTATTATTATCGTGCCCTTAAATTATTATTTACAGTTTGCTTAGATTACATTTGGTCCACTTCAGGATTACATTATGGCCCCATGGACTCCTATATATAGAAAGGAGGTTTTTTAAATTGTATCATCCAAGAATTGTGCATTTATGTAATGTATTGGAGGTTTCCCCCTCGAAGTGGCTTATTTCTAAGGCGTTGATATCTCTTTTCTTCTATTTTTGAATCTGGTTACACAACAAATATCCCTTTTTAAGGAACAAATACAAATTGGGAATAATATGAGTTATTACCAATGTGGATCTACCACCATGTACCTCATATAGGTATAAAAACACTTAAACTTTAGTAAAATATATAGCATCAAATTTATACAACGTTTTACAAGGCAAAAGGTAGGGAAAAGTGAGGATTTATGCCCTAAAACGTGTGTATTCAGAGATATGCGTAAATATAAGATGGGAAAGAGGTTGGATATGATAGCTAGGTTATGAGGGACTCCCATGTCTAATTTCATTAAAAAAAATAAAAAATAAAAAATAAAAAATAAAAAAAAATTTGCTAAGTTAAACAGTTCCTCCTTTGATAACTACGCTAGAAAACCCTGATTTCCCAAAACTAGAATTATGCATGTATTTACTAAAGCATGTGAGCATGATTTTCTGAAGGGTATGGCTGAAATAAGGTCTGAATATTGAAAAATAAGATCAGAGGCATAACTCATACACTTTACAGAAGAAGAATGAAAGAATACAGAAGAAATCCTCAAGAAAGAGGTGCTGCAACCATGTAAAAAGACTGCGTAACAGTGACAGCATTATTTTTAGGGCTGAAGTAGAAATTTATTGATTCTTTAGATATAGATCATATATGTACATAAAAATATAGATCTAATACAGATCTATGTACAAGAAAAGTTGATCTATACATTCCCCTTGGGGATTTGCTCAAAACATGAAGCACCAGAAGTAGATCTGAGATCTAAAACTTCAGATCTGCAGAATGATTCAGAAATTATGAATAATACCAGTACATATCATATTATATCTGAAACAAAATATAGATTAGTTGGCCAATCTATGGATCACGTCAGTGAAGGAAGAATCCCAACACTGGAGATCTCTTCTCCAAAATGAAAGCAAAGCACCCCACAGCTGTAGATCTACAAATAATGTTGTCTTAGGGAGAGATACAACGTTGTAGCTTCTGAATATGATTTGGCCTGATGCCAAGATGTGGATCTGAAGTATATTCATCAAATGAACCCTTTCAGGATGTTAAAATACACATTCACTGAAAAGATCCACTGTTATTATCTAGATCTGAGCAGATCTAGATCTCCACTTGCTGTAGCTCACAAGACAGCTCAACCCTCAACATGAGCAGTGTTGTAATGTAAGGTGAAGCTTGGCCAAAGCCTGATAGTGGACAAGTTTAGCACAATTCTCCTCCAAGAGCTGCTTAAGAAAGGAGGTGGGATTCCTGAACACGAAGTCCCAATAAGGGATTTATAAGCAGATAGACCTTCAGAAATAATCTTCAACAACCCTTTCCTTGTTTCCCTCCTCTTCCTTTTATAATATGGGAGTTTTTCCAAACCCTAAACCACCTTGAATCACTTAGCCCCTTTCACATTACAACCTCCTTCTAGAACTGTGTTGTCCCTCAAAGAGGTTCATTGCATCTAGACTGTGCTATTTGACTTGGTCAAATAAGATCCCCTCTTGTCATTTAGACCCTTTCACACCTGCAAGATATAATTTGAATAGCCCAGATATGTCTCTGTTCACATATGAATTGATTTATTCTTAGTTTTCAGGAGTTTTACATGTCCTCCTTCACAATTTATTCATTAATCATGAAATACAAAATAAATAAGGCAAAATTAATGTTCCAATTAGTTGAAGCTAATTTAGGAACATTACAGTCTCCCCCTCCCAAATTTTGCTTGTCCTCAAGCAACTGCAAGGGTGCTGCAAAACTTCCTCTTATTCTCTTGTGGCCTCCTCATCAAATAGTCTCCTCCATTGTTCTGAATCTTCTGCAATACCTTTGTCTCCCAATGGTCCTTCCTCAATATGCAAGTTTTCCTTTGATGAATAAACCCAAGGGCTCTCATCATGAAGAAATGGAAGGTTGTTGTGGAAACCTTCTTGCTGATCCATGGCCTCCTCAAGATAGAAGTGATGAAAATCATGGGGATTTTCATGATCCATGAAAGACTTCCATCTCCATGCTATCATCCAAATGAAGTGGATCACCTCCCAACTTGGCAATCCATAGAAGAACTCCTCCCTATTACATATGGGAGGCATGTTACCAACAAACATATGGCTCACTTTACAAAGAGACAAGTGATATATCATAGTGGCCATACAAAATATTATGCTCCCATTGAAGCATGCAATGCAAAAATAATGGGGAACTCCTTCCCCCAAGGGCACATTCAACAAGTGTGCATTTCCTCCAACTATGCCCCCAACAAAGATAAGGACATATTCAGCTTGTGGGATCATGATTATAATCATGCTAGCTACCATGTGTGATAAATGAGAAGGAAGATGTTCCCTCATGTGCAACCAACGCAGTTTTTTCCTTAATTGCCATAGAATAAGATATGACAAGTGCCTTCCCCAACACTTGTTTGCTGCCTCATGCCTTGGGAATGCTTGGAGAATGTACATCATGGTTGGTGTAAGGGGATTACACCATGAAGAATATAATAGCTTCCCAATACTCTCCAAGGAATGACCAGCATCAACATAGTTCATGGCCTTGAGTGGCCCATGAAACCCATCATACTTAGTGCCCCATCTTGGCACAATATCCTGCAAATGAGTGTTAGAAAAATATAAGCATATAGGAGATACATGATAATGCTCAAAAGGAAAAGCCTCTCTATATACTTGTTTTACATTAGTGGGGTAACTCATGGATGAGTTCCCTCTCACACTTAATGGATAAGGAGATGTGAATGATGGCTTTTCCCAAGAGCTATGCTCCTCCTCCTCTACCAAGTAATTCATGCACATATTCATATGAGAGTGCACCTCTCCTTTGAAACCTTCCAATATGAAACCACCCAAAAGAGTATGATATGCTTTGACAAAACCAGTGGGTTTGGAAAGTAGGATCTCATAGATGGCATCTAGTAGTTTCTCCTTGAGCTTGGAGTCACTAGCCAAAAGAATAAGATTATAGAAATAGATGACTCCATCAACCACCTTGAACCTTTCATCCTTTACTTCCCCTTCAAGAACCCCCCATGTGAAAAGGTCCTTGGAGTGTTCCATCATGAGTTGGGAATGCCAATAAGGATCCAAGCTCTCCAATAATGACAACGTTGTAGAAGTCTGAAATGCAGCCCTTATCTTCTCATGGCTCCCATATTTGACATCCTTAATATCAAAATCACATGTGGGAGTATAAAAATCTCCTCTTTGCTACCCCATTTTCAGCTGGTCTTATTGAAGACAAGATTAAAGCATATGGAAATCAACTTCCCTCAGAAAGTCCTTATCTTCCAAAACTTCCTCCTTTTGGCCCATTCATAGAAGAGGGTTAGGATCCCCTTGCTACCTTCAAAAATCTCCTTTGTGAATGAAGATATCATGGGCTGCCCCAAAGATATGGAGTTACCATGTGCCCTCATGCTCATGCCATCATAGATCTCTAATTTCTCCCTTCTCAGCGCAGATTTCTGAGTGGGAGTTAGCAATGCGCCTTTCAGGAAACTGCTCATATCTCTCCTAAATTCATGAGGGATTCTCTGCGCTGTGCTAGCTTCTCCCAAGGCTCCCTCCTTAGCCAAGTATGTATATGCTGCCCATAGTTGAGAGAACACTTTAGATTTCCTCCTATCAAGAGGTGCTCTTGCTAAATTACCTCCTTGCAAAGAGGTGTCAAGGCATATAGTAGAAGGTGGATGCATACAGATATATTTTCCCCCACCCTTAATGCTTAGGTCCTCTTGCCTTCTTTGTGCCTCCAAGCTTGGAAACAAAGAAGTGTTCATGCTCTTCATCATGTGATTTCCTTCCTCCTCTTTTCCTCCCTCTATCTTCAAGATCTCTTCATTTGACAATGATGATGCATGATGCTCAGGTGCTATGCCAAGAGCTCTATGTGTGAGATCTTGTGGAACTCCTTGCAAGAGTGTAAGAGTTTCTTCCCTTGGAGCAAGTGCTCCAACTTCTTCTTCATGAGGTGCTTGAGGTTCCTTTGTTTTGACTGCGTTATCATCTCTTGTCTTCTCCTCCTCATCAATAACTGAAATTGTCCCATCATCAATGAGAGACATTAGATCTTGGTCATCTATTGAAGGAGAAACCTTAATTCTTTCCTCTTGAAAAGAGGACCCTTCACTCAGTGGATATATTGCCATTGGCAAGGCATTAAACAAGCTTAGACCTTCTTCCATAGTCTCCAGAAATGGATTTGGATTCATGGACCCTTCCAACTCATGCAAAATATTCCTCTGATGTGGTTTGACAATGTTAATAGAAGATGATACACATGGAGCTTCATCAAACCTTTCTATCAATCTTTCAATAAACCTTGCATAAATAGGTGTAATGGCATTCTTCAAGGAAAAATATTCAAACAACCACCAAGCATATGATTTACCTTAAAAATGCAGCATTGCTGCTTTGATGGCTTCAATCTCTGGAACTTGATGTTGTTGCACAAAGTTATCCAGCTCTTCCACCCAAACCCTGACTGGACATTTAAGTGATCCATCAAAGATAGGTAGATAGAATCTACCCTTACCATGCTGCTCCTTCTTTGTGACCTTTCCCTCCTTGGTATTGCATAATCCTTGGAAGTTCAAGTCATCTTTGAACTCCTTGGACTGAGCTTCATACTCCTCCAAATACTCTCTAAGAGTCTCCTTCTTAGGCACACCTCCTTTCTTCCTCTTCATGAAGAAACCATAGACAGAACGCTAAAGCTTTGGTGATATGGCTGAGTTCACATATCCATGACATGAGGATTCAGAATGCTCCTCCTGTATAGATTTTGTAGATCTTATCGGAAGATCTTTCTGCTCTTGAAACTTTCTAGGAGTTTCATTGCTTGTTCTTTCTTCTTGTTGTTCAACCTCCTTGGAGAGGTTCTTCTTAGATCTAAAAGGTGATGATAATAAACCCAGGTTCTTCATCATTCTTACCTTTCTCCTTTCTGTACAACACACTATAAAGTTCCCTTTTTCAGAAATATCAAAATTCTATTCCAAAGATTGATTGCAGGGGCATTTACTGGATATGTCACCTTTGAAAAAAGGATGAGATCCAAAGGCTACCTGGCCATATGAAAACTCTGTATATAGAGGTTTAAATATTCCTCCTTTAGGGAGTCATCACTTTGGCTTGAAGCCACAGGCTGAGCCAAAGATCTTGCTCTGATACCACTGTAATATCCCTTTTTCAGGAACAACTACAGATTGGGAATAATCTGAGTTATTACCAATGTGGAGTTACAGCCATGTACCTCATACAGGTGTAAAAAAACTTAAACTTCAGTAAAATATACAGCAGCAAAGTTATACAACGTTTTACAAGGAAAAAGGTGGGGAAAAGTGAGGATTTAGGTTCTAAAACGTGTGTATTCAGATATATGCGTAAAAATAAGATGGGAAAGTGGTTGGATATGATAGATAGGGTTATGAGGGAATCCCATGTCTAATTTCAGCAAAAAAAAAAAGTTTTTCTAAGTTAAACAGTTCCTCCTTTCCTAACTAGGCTAGAAAACCCTGATTTCCCAAGACTGGAATTATGCAAAAATTTACTGAAGCATGTGAGCGTGATTTTCTGAAGGGTATGAATGAAATAAGGTCTAAATATTGAAAAATAATATCAGGGTCATAACTCATAAACTTTACAAAATAATAATGAAATAATACAGAAGAAATCCTCAAGAAAGAGGTGTTGCAACCATGTAAAAAGACTGCATAATAGTGACAGCGTTATTTTTAGGGCTGAAGCAGAATTTTATTGATTCTTTAGATCTAGATCAGATATGTACATAAAAATATAGATCCAATACAGATCCATGTACAAGAAAAGTTGATCTATACATTCCCCTTGGGGATTTGCTCAAAACATGAAGCATCGGAAGTAGATCTGAGATCTGAAACTTCAAATCTGCAGAATGATTCAGAAATTATGAATAATAATAGTACATAGTAGATTAGATCTGAAACAGAACATATATTGGTTGGCCAATCTATGGATTACCTCAGTGAAGGAAGAATCCCAACACCGGAGATCTCTTCTCCAAAATGCAAGAAAAGCACCCTGCAGCTGTAGATCTGCAAATAACGTTGTCTTAGGGAGAGAGATAGTGTTGTATCCTCTGAAGATGATTTTTCCTAATGCCAAGATGTGGATCTGAAGTATATTAAGCAAAATGAACCCTTTCAGGATGTTAAAAGACACATTCACTGAAAAGAGCCACTGTTATTATCTAGATCTAAGAAGATCTAGATCTCCACTTGCTGCAACTCACTAGACAACTCAACCTTCAACATGAGCAGTGCCGTAATGTAAGGTGAAGCTTGGCCCAAGCCTAATAGTGGACAAGTTTAGCACAATTCTCCTCCAAGAGCTGCTCAAGGAAGGAGGTGGGATTCCTGAACACGAAGTCCCAACAAGGGATGTCTAAGCAGACAGACCTTCAGAAATAATCTTTAAAAACCCTTTCCTTGTTACCCTCCTCTTCCTTTTATAAGATGGGAGTTTTTCCAAACCCTAAACCACCTTGAATCACTTAGCCCCTTTCACATTACAACCTCCTTCTAGAACTGCGTTGTCCCTCAAAGAGGTTCAACGCATCTAGACTGCACTGTTTGACTTGGTCAAATAGGATCCCCTCTTGTCATTTAGACACTTTCACACCTACAAGATATAATTTAAATAGCCCAGATATGTCTCTGTTCACATAGGCATTGATTTATTCTTAGTTTTCAGGAGTTTTACATGTCCTCCTTCACAATTTATTCATTAATCATGAAATACAAAATAAATAAGGCAAAATTAATGTTCCAATTAGCTGAAGCTAATTTAGGAACATTACAATAAGAAATATTATCTTTTTTCTAGAAGGATATTTTGAGAGGAATATTGAGAGAGTTCTTGAAGGCTAAAAGAATGAAGCTCTGGGATTATAAATTGCAGGTTTAGACCCTCTATTGACCTACATTGAAGGCAATTCAACTATGTAGTCCTTGACCAAAATTGCAGAGGCCTAAATTCGAGTTTCCTAAGAGATTTGAGAGGTGACACTTGGTTGTTTCGATTGGTTTTTTGAGCATCTTTTGGTCAACTGTTGTTTGGATTTTGGAGGACAGTTTGAAAGTCAAAGCCTTGAATTTGACTTCATTATCGTTGTAAAATATTGGATTATCTCTCTCTCTAAACATTTATATCTATTAATAAGAAGAAGATCTGTTGGGTTTTCCCTTATCTGTTTTGTCTTCTGCATTTTATTTCTATGTTCTATATACAATTACTATCAAGATCCTTGAAAAAAAAATGCAGAGGCTTAAATTCGGGTTTTCTAAGAGATTTCAGAGGTGACACTTGGTTGTTTTGATTGGTTTTCTGAGCATCTTTCGGTCAACTGCTATTTTGATTTTGGAGGACAGTTTGAAAATCGAAGCCTTGAATTTGACTTCATTATTGTTGTAAAATATTGGATTGTCTCTCTCTCTAAAAATTTATATCTATTAAGAAGAAGAAGATTTGTTGGGTTTTCTTATCTATTTTGTCTTCTGCATTTTATTTCTATGTTCTATATACAATTACTATCAAGATCCTTGACCAAAATTGCAGAGGCTTAAATTCGGGTTTCCTAAGAGATTTTAGAGGTGACACTTGGTTGTTTCGACTGGTTTTCTGAGCATCTTTTGGTCAACCGTCATTTTGATTTTCGAGGACAGTTTGAAAATCAAAGCCTTGAATTTGACTTCATTATCGTTGTAAAATATTGGATTATCTCTCTCTCTAAACATTTATATCTATTAAGAAGAAGAAGATCTGTTGGGTTTTCCCTTATTCATTTTGTCTTTTGCATTTTATTTCTATGTTCTATATAAAATTATTGTCAAGATTGATCTAATGGTTAATGTGATTGCTATTTAAAGTAGAATTGTAATTGGGTTAATAAAAGGACATTGAAGTAATTTTTGCAAGAATAGAACATACTATTGTTAAAAATTAGCATGGTATCATATCCCAGTTTAACCTTTTAATGTTTACCAGAGGATTTCAATGACAAAATATTTCATACCTGGAAATTCACAGAAATTCGCAGACGAAGCCGCAACCAGGACAAATCCGGGAGATCAATTCACATAAATTTGCAGACAAAGCCACAACGAGGATGAATCCGGGAGATCAATTCGCAGAAATTCGCAAACGAAGCTGCAATGAGGACGAAGCCAGGAGATCGCTAAAGATGTCGTGGAGGATTCCCTACGAACAAAAAAAATTAAATTAAAATCAAACAAAAAAAAATCAACAAAAAAATAGAGCAACTACAACACCCCACGTCGTCACAAAGCTACACTGCAACAGAGGAACATCTCAACAGAGCAACACCGCAACAGAGCGAGACATAGACAAACACGAGACACATGTGCATAAGAAACCTGTTAAGGTGTGTGGGCTGGTATATTTATAAGAACAAGCTTAGTTGAACTTTCATTGTTGATTTTCCCATCTCCGGCCAAAAATTTGTTTGCCATCATCTTCAATATGTCGTTAATGTAAACGTCAGAATGAGTTTGGCCGAACTAATTTCGAAAGTTCAGCCAAAATCTTGAATAGTTCAGCCAAAATTTTATAAAATTTCGGCCGAATTATTTAGAAAAAAAATTTTCCACTCCCGATTCTCACAAACGTGTAACCCAACTTCGCATTTTTACCCTGCGATGTTGATCTGCCTATTGCTTCATTTGATTTTGCACCCAAGTTAGGTTATCCTTTAAGAGTTGGAGAACTTGTTGTTGATGTTTGATTTGATTTTCCATTTCTTGATCATGCATATTAGAGTTCATTTCATCCTTAAAACCATCCATCTTAGCCTTCATGTTTTCTTTTAAACCATCTATGTCATCTTTGGTTGCTCTTTGTGAGATTGAAATTTGTTGCACTTGGTCCTGTAATTTTGATATATCATGTTGCAGTTCTTCCTCTTCATGCGTCATAGTAGAGTTTTCTGATGGCTTAATTAGTCTATAATTATGTTTTGGAGGAATTTTATAAACCAAATATAGATATCGATGCTTTAATATGCCCTTAGAATCACTTCAAATTGATTTTTCAAACCACAGTTATGTAATTTTTTTTTTTAAATGCACACATTTTTCTTGCTTTTGAGGAGCTCGATATTGAAACGGTTGTAACTCTATAATTTTGGATCCAAATTTTTTAACTTTGGTCTTGTGGTAGCCTTCTGAGCCTTCCTTCCAATGCCACAGGTCATAACTAATTTGGATTCTTCAAGGCAAAGTTATGCCCTATCTCCTATAATGTCTTAATTATGGAATGGTTCAGCAGAACAAAAATTTATGGCGTGCCATGTAGGAATTTACAAGGTAAGTTCCTTAGATCAAACACCAAAGGTGGTTGCTCACAAACATATCACAAATCAGTACACCAATATATCACGTGGTTAAAACCCTCGAAGAGGGAACATTCCACGGCCTAAGCCAACGCAATCACTTCAAGAAATTTATTAATATAAAAAAGAAAATTTACATATGTTTCTCTCATAAATAGTTACCAGAAAAATGACCCTCCATGCTCTTTAAATAGAGATCATGGACCAATCAGGTATCAAACCACGGATCAAGTGTCGTTAATACAGAGGAGAGAGTGAACCATCGGATTACTATGTATCATGACTGTCAGATTATAAGTTACAAAGGTACATAATAAAGAAACACACTTTACCTAACTCTACACTAGACCAAGTTATACTTAAATATTTGCTATGTGTCAGAATATCCTAACATCCCCCCTTAAGAACAACTTGGGATAGTATTGAAGGATTTACAAAGGTGACACAAAAAGAGATTATCTCTTATGTGTCAAAATATCATAACATCCCCCCTTAAGAACAACTTGGGATAGGATTGAAGGATTTCCAAAGGTGACATAATAGGAGAAGGAAAGAGACATTAGAGCCTACCCCACCCCCCTTAATGATAACTTTCCTAAACTCCAATCCTAGATCGAAGTTTGGTAAACTTCGCTTCTGTGAGATCCTTTGTAAAGATATCGACAACTTGATCATTGGTTGAACAATAGTGCACTTCAAGAACATGGTCATGAATGAGCTTTCTGATGAAGTGTATATGAATCTCAATGTGTTTCATACACTGAAAATGAACTGGATATTTCCATATATGAATGGCACTTTGATTATCACACCAAAGTGTAGTTGGATGTTGCTGATGAAGACCAAAATCAGACAGGATCTGACAAAGCCACATGGCTTCCTTGCTGGCTTCAACTACACCATAATACTTTTATTTTGTAGAAGAAATAGAGATGGAACTTTGTTTCTTACAAGACCATGCAATAGGTCTTGAACCAAGAGTGAATACATATCCTGCAGTAGACTTTCGATCATCAGGGTGACCAGCCCAATCAGAATCAGTGAAACTAATCAACAATGGAGATGCTCCTGCACTGTAATGAATCCCGAAATTAACTGTACCTTGAATATATCGAAGTATTATTTTAGCTTCTTTCCAGTGACTTTCATGAGGTTGGTGCATAAACTAAGCAACAAGACCAATGGTAAAGGAAAGGTTAGGATGGGTATGGGTTAGATACAAAAGTTTACCAACAAGTTGATGGTATAAGGTAGCTTCAACTTCAGGGGTAGTACAAGTGACTGAAAGCTTGATTGAAGAATAAAAGGGAGAAGGGGTTGGCTTACAATATTCCATGTGAAAGTGGCGTAGAAGATCACAAGCATACTTAGACTGAGAAAGGGTAATACCTTCTTTGGATTGCAAGAGTTGGAGACCAAGGAAATAATGCAAGTGTCCTAAGTTTGTCATTTCAAACTTCTTTTTGAGGCTAGAATTCACATGTTTTATATGGTTTGGATCACTACCAGTAAGGATAAGATCGTCAACATAAAGAACAAGGATGGTGAAGGACTTTCCCACTTTCTTGGTGTAGACAGTGTTGGCAGAATGACACCTAGAAAAGCCATTATCTAATAGAAATCTATCCATTTTGGCATACCAAGCCCGAGGAGCTTCTTCGAAACCAAAGAGAGACTTCCTAAGGCAACAAAAAAGGATAGAGTCATTTTGGATAAAGCCAGGGGTTTGTTCCATGTAGATTTATTCATGAAAATCTCCATGTAAGAAGGTGGATTTAACATCCATCTGATGGAATTCCCATTTAAAGGAGGCAGGAAGGGAAAGAATAAGGCGAATCTAATTCATTTTAGCAACATGGGAGAAGGTTTCAGTATAGCCAATGCCTTCAACTTGTGAAAATACTTTAGCAACAAGACAAGCTTTATGTCTATCCACTTTTCCATCTGGTCCAAACTTTGTTTTGTAAACCCATTTTCATCTAACAAGTTTTCTTCCCTTCGGAAGAGGAACGAGATCCCAAGTATCATTTGCCAATAAGGAATGATATTCTTCATTCATAGCTTCATCCCAATATAGATGATCTGAAGCTTCTTCAAAGGTGTCTGGATTAGGATTTTCTGGAACTTGAGCCAATAAGGAAGAGTCTCTTTCGAACTGAGAACGTGTATGACGTTGATCTACATGGTCACCGATAAGAGAACCTGCTGCATCCCAAGTAGAGAGGACCCATCTTGGATGTTGTGGAGCTGAAGGAATATCTTCAAGAGGTGGAGAAGGATTGTCATCCTTGTTGTTATCATCTGAACTAGAAGGAATTCTATCAAAATAGAAGAGATAGAGAGAGGTGGCACATATGTTGAATTAGGCTCGCAGGCCAAAGGTGGCACACCCACCGAACTAGGCTTGCAGGCCGATATATTTTCATCAAATTTTACATCTCTTCTAATGATTATATTTTTGGATTTAGGTTGAATAATTATATATCCTTTGACATCTTTAGAATATCCAACAAAAATGCATTTTTCACTCTTAGCTTCTAAGGCTTTATGTTTCACATCTGGAATATGGGCCCAAGCATCACTTCGAAAAACATGAAAGTGACTTACATCTGGTTTGATTGAGCTTCGGGCTTCTTTTGGAGTTATATTCCTTAAAACCTTAATAGGAGTGCGATTTACTATGTAATTTTCACAGATAATTTCTTTTGCCAAAAAATTGAAACTAAGTCCTTTAGATTGAAGCATACAATTAGCCATTTCTTTTAAGGCGCAATTCTTCCTTTCAGCTACACCATTTTTTTGTGGAGTATATGGTATGTTGCAAATGAATGCCATGGTCAGTGAAAAAGTTGATAAATTTGTTGTTAACATATACTCCTCCATTGTCTGATATTAACTTAAGAATTTCATGTCTAGATTGTTTCTCAACAAAGGCCTTAAAGGCCAAGAACATGTTAAAAACTTCAATATTAAGTTTTAAGAAGTATACCCAAGTGCGTCTGGAAAAATCATCAATGAAATTTAAGAATTACTTGCAACCAGAGAAAGAAACAACAAGAAGTGGACCACATAAATCACTATGCACAAGATGCAAATTGGCTGAAGCGTGCCAAGAGGCATGTTTGTCAAAAATATCCCGATGATATTTTCCGAGTACACATCCGGAGAAAACACCATCTCGGCAAGATACCATAGGAAGACCTGTCACCATATTTTCTTTACATAGAGTTTGAAGAGAGACGATAGTTTAAGTGACCAAATTGCTCATGCCAAAGTTTTCTCACTTCATCATTATGAGAAACAAAAAATGGAGGGAAGAAATGGTGACCCAAAGTTTTCAAAATTATACAACCTTGTGGAATCATTAGAAATTCCAGTAGCTAAAATAATTCTATGATATTTGAGGTCCTTGATTACAACATCATGAGGTGAGAATTCTATTTTTTTCCCTTCACCTGAATGAGTTATCTGATAAACAGATAGAAGGTTGCATGACAAGGTAGGAACACATAGTACATCATTAAACTTACCATTATCTAGATGAATGGTTCTAGATCCTACAACACTAAGAGATCTATCATCACCAACATAAATATGTTTGGTGTTACAATCATTTAAAGAAGAAAACATGGCTTTATTTTTGGCCATGTGGTAAGAAGCTCCAGAATCAATGGGCCACTCATAAGAATGAGAAGAAGAAGATACATTTAATGCATAACCAGATACTTGAAAACCATAAGAAGAAAGTGCCATTCCTGAAGATGAAGTTGAAGAGTTCTCCAAATTGATGTGGTGCTTCTTCATTGATGCTTCCAAGGCTTCCATATTCTTAAAACATTTGGAATCTACATGGCCATCACGATTACAAAAGTTGCAATGTCTATATGTTTTTTTCCCTTTGTTTTTATTTGCCTTATCAGTTTGGTGAGTTACTTTTTTAGTTTGCGGTTGAAATTGCTTAAGACCCTTGTTTGGTTTAAGACCGTACTTTTTAGGATACTACTTCTTGGGATTCTTTTGATATGGTTGTTGTTGGGTTGCTAAGCTTTTTCATAGCTGCATCAGGGGTGTCAATTTATTGGATATGAAATCGAAGATCTTGAGTAATGGACATTCCTATCAACCCTCGTGCTTGATCTTTTTGGTTCTCCCATTTAGCGGCTTTATCTACATCGGTAGGTTTAGTTTCTTGTCCTGAGGCTATTCTATAAAGCCCTTTACTTCTAAGTAAGTCTATTATGTAGGATAGCCATTGGAAATAATTGGTGTTGCTAAGAATAGCCGGGCATGCACTTTCCATTTAAAAAAAAAAAATTTGAAGCTAAAAAGGGCTGAAACTAACTGATCCAATGGAAATATCTCGAAAAAATAAGTTTGTTAAAAAAACGTCTCGGAAAACGGCTTCCGGATGAAGAAGTTATGCCTTTTTGAAAACAATGTGTTGTAGATGCCATATAATTACATGAAAGGTTGAAAGCTGATGATGAACCTATTAGTGTCAGCCTTTGCAGCTTTCCTTCAGTGATCAAACATGCTCTTACAAAGTGATTTTTAGGTGTCCGGGTCAAATTTTGTCATTTCAGTGAGCCTTCAAGAAAAATTTGCTCACTAAGTACTAGGTCTAGGGTTTTCTTTCACTTCTTCCAGAGTTTTCCAAATGTCGGTCCATGTCACCATTAAGCTGAGTGTACCATCATTTAGAGGGTTTTCATCATCATTTCAGATTCCAAAGGGTCATTTTACACTTTTTTCATGCTTCAATTGTGCCTAGGTAAGGTTCATTTCCCTCTCCTAGGGTTTTGAAGGTAATTTCTCTTGAATGGTCAAATCATCAGAAAAATTTGTATCCTGATGTTCATACACCTTCCCCTATCATTAATGTACCTTATTAAACACTTCCCATCACTGATATCCCCCAAATTCCTCATTTTTGCACAAACCTAGTTTCTTGCCACAACTTGGCAATTTTCTAGGCTAGGCCTGTGTTTTGCCCTTTTGGACCCCTTCCCCTCACTCAATCTCTAAGATTCCACTTTCCCCTGCTTGATAACATCTCTCCCTACTTTCCAAAATTTCCCCAAGAATTTATAAGCCCCTTATCCCCTTCATTTCGCTTCATTTCGACAAATCCCTTGTTTCACACATCGGGATAGGTTTCACTCAAATGATGTTTCAGAGAAATAAAAGATGAATTTTGGAAAAATGAGAGAGGTTTTTGTCCAAAACATTCCAAATAAGAAAAACCTCCTTCACTTTTTACACAGGTATCATGGTTTTAGAGAAATGTCAAAAATACCGTTGCCTCAGGAGAATTGAATGCACCTCTGAAGTGACCTTGGGAAAATCAAGATTTCTCCTAGCTTGGTTGGTCAACTGACTTTTGTGATGAGTCAAAGGATAACTATACACAAATATCTTTCCAATGAGCTATCATGAGCTCAATTTGGAGTTGCGTAAGACCTTCCAAAGTTGACTGCAACAGCACTCTGCCTTGAGGAAGCTTCATTCTGCTCATTTTGACCAGTCTTGGGAGATTTGATTTTTGACAGGGTAAATGAACTTTAAATTGAAAAATTCCACTTGGGTTGGAAAGTAGACTCCAGGATATTTCCAATGAGCTATCACACGTCCAATTTTGACACCGGGAAGGCCTCCAAAAGCCTCCTGCAACATTCACTATGTAGCGCGCGGCGCATTGAGCCATCAAGCTAGAAATTCACCCAAACTCTTCAAATTTTCAAAATCAAATCCTTGTGTGATATTTTCAAGCTATATAAGCCAGTGAAAACAAGTTTTATTCACAATTTTTCAAAACAAAGATCGAATTGGAGTGTTGAAGGGCGAAAAACTTGTTTTGAAGTCGAAGAAGTGAATCTGCCAGTGCGCGCGGCGCATAGGGAGCGTGCGGCGCATTGGGCATCAACAGCCTTTTTTTTTTTACATGCGCGTGACGCATAGAGTGCACGCGGCGCGTTGGGCATGTGTGCGGCGCATAGAGCCCTAAGGCCGGAAAACAACATTCTCTCACCCAAATTCGCATCAAATTGCCTCATTTGCCTCCAAGTAAGTGTGTTAAAGCCTGCTCAATGATTTTTGGCTATGATGTTATGGTTTAAAAGCAAAAATATTGGTGTTTGAAAGGTGAAATATTTAACCCTATGTCTACATCCAAAATTGCTCCATAGGGTTTTGAAAGAAGTGTTGGTGATATTGTTGGTGTTTGAACTATTTGTCCACTCTTATCGTGCTTTCATACTTGTCACAATATTACCACAGTCCCTATCCTATATTCATTATCCCATATCCCTAATACCATTTCATTCCCATGCTTTAAGTTCCCAAACCCTATTACTTACTCCCACATCTCTCTATCGACAAAGCCTAATGGTCATGACATGCAAGGATTGTTTCTTTGTCTTTGATTTCACTTGGCTCATATATATGTTCCCTTTTCATTTTCACTCTTGTTCCTAATAACTTTCTCACATCACTACACTCATTCCTATTCACTTGTAAAATCTCCAAATTCCATAATTCCCAAAAGAGTGAAGTGTGACTGTTCTTCTATTCAAACTCATTTGATAGTCCTTTTCCACTGTGGTATTTCTTATAGCACTTTGGTATATATGTGATCATTTGGGGGTTGAAACAAAACACACCAATTGCCCATTTTATAATCAACCAAGCATATACTTGTTAAACACATTTCAGCACCATGTCAGAAACGGATTCAGTATATGAGCAGGGGTATGACAGTGATTCCACAACAGAGGTTAATGTGCAAAGGAGATCTCATAAAAGTGGTCGTTACATATCAGAGAGGCGCCAGAGCCTTGTTTGCAGCATCACGACGAGTACTATCTCCACCCGGGGTGGAAGGGGTCTCGTTAACTTCATCAGCAGCGCGAGTACTATCTCCACATGGTGTGGAAGGGGTCTCGCCTTCGTCATCAACACACGCTCATAGAGTTGCGGAAAATCCGGGAAGACCGTGCATTGGCCCGGAAGAGACCAGGTGACATGACACCGGTTGATCGAGAGACCTGCCTCACGCATGTTAACATTCATCTGGAGAAGTTATTGGTGAAGGCCAATAGAGACAAAGACATGTTCCGTCATATGAAAAATCATTATTGGGCCCGTAATCACGTTTGCAAAGCTAAAATGAAGATCCTGAAGGCAAGGTTGAGCAAAGCACTAAAACGGCGAAAGAGGCTTGATCCACTCCGTATTTTGGCCGAGGCTTCATTGGCTGAGCATGAGGCATGATGGAGGATCTTCGCTCCAAATTTCAGCAAATTTGGAGAAGTTTTTGTCATTTTGGAAAATTTTGGTCTCAAAACAGGTTTTCCGCCCAACGCGTAGCGCGTCACGACGCGCGCTTATGATTGGGACACTTGCTGGAGGAAAAATTTGTATTTTTGGATTTTTTATGGTAAGTTATGCATGCTCAGAAATGGCCGAAGCATTTCATCACATTTTGGGCTGCCTAAAGGGCCAAAAACACCATGAAAACCACCTTTCTGCCACCTTTTGCACCAGCAGGAAGTACTCTTGGGAGATTGAAGTTTTGGAGGGGAAAATGAGCTCCAAATTGAAAAATTCCACTTGGGTTGGATAACCAACATCTAGGGCTTTCCAATGATCTATCATGAGCTTGATTTTGATGCTGGGAAGTGCCCCAAAAATAGGCTGAAAGGTGTGCGATGCATAGAGCTCAGGCGCGCGGCGCATAGAGATTTTTGGCTAATTTTTCATCTTCCAGCTCAGAATTTAGGCTAGTTGGACCAGTTTTGACTGTGGATGTAATTTTTGAGTTATCTTGATGTAATTTTGTGGTTGTAATGTAATTTTGACTCACTTTTATCTATTCTAGATGATTCACTCACAAAAAAGTGAAAATCAAGTGAATGAATCAGTTTCCTTCCTTTTAGAGGCAAGTTGTTTGGTTGTCTAGTTTTTAGCTCCTTGTTTAGAATTGGTTGAAACTGTTCCTAGAAGGAGGAATTCGACCCCTAGAGGCATGGGAAGGGGTTAGGATGGTCTATATGATGTATTTTCTCAATCATTTTCAAAGGTTGGACAGGTGGGACTCTTGGGAAAAGTTTGGCACACTATTGTACATATTTTCTGCATTTTGGCTAAGGAAAGATCAGAGGTTTTGCAGCACCTGTTGGGATTCTTGTGGCTTTCAGTTTTGATGGTGTGTTCTCTTAGTTATTTGTAAGTTCTTTAATGTTTAATGTATGCCATTCCCTCCTTTTGCTTCTGAAACTAAATGAATGAGTAAATGAGGTAGAATCCATTGATTCCAGTGCTATGCCTTTAAATTTGTTTAGTTTTATATATTTTCACTAGTTTGGAGAGGATCCTTGTTCTCCCTTGCCCTCTTCAGCTCCTTGTCATTCTGATCCATCCATACACATAATCAAAAAGCATCAAGACTACTGTCTACCTTGCCCCAACTCGAATTTTGCAAAGATATGGCCTCATCCCCGAACCCAAAATTGTTTTTCCTAATTTTCCAACGAAAACCCTAAAATTTAAAACAAACCTTCCTATCTATTTACTAGCCTAAGATCAATATCCATTATAATTCATCTCAGCCCCTTTGAAAACTTTTTGCCGAGATTGACCCGGAGAGAGCCCTCTCCTGTCCTCGTAGGGCTATCTACGAGGGTGAGCTTGGTTTGATGTTGCCTTGAGTTTTACCTTATTTCAGCCTAAGGTAGATTCGAGCGCTAACAGAACCTCTACTTCAAAAAAAAATCCCCCACCCCATTTTCAAACTTAATACAATAAGCTCACTTTAAAAAAAACTTTATGTGACCCACTTTTATAAATAGATGAGAGTCACTTTTACAATGTTACTTTTACATGTGCTTTTGAAATAAAACCCTCTTTTCAAAACTGACAACTTGCCAAAGGACTTTATAAGAAAAAGTAACTTAACAAAAAAAAATTACAAAAAGAAACTTGAGAGAGAGACTTGAACCCAAGACCTCTATTCTCATCAAATAACTTTACACCAAGTGAGTTAGTAAAAGGATTTTGTAATTGTTTGAAAGGATGAAAGGGTTTATTTATTTTTTACTCTTCGATGTGCGTGCTTTTTCCTGCAAAAAAACACAAATTCCGTGAAAAAAAAAATGAAATGCAAGCCTTATCGGCAGAACGTTAGATTTTCGGTTAGCCTTACCGGCAACTATCCATTTTTCTACTATTTCAGATTTCCCAAGATCGCACAAAGACGCGGGGAAAGAGCATATGTAGCAAAAAAAAATCTCGTCTTACTGTTTCTGATTTGCTGAGATCGCACACAGCACAGAGAAAAGAGCATACACAGAGAAGAGGGTATAGATCCGGAAAATTAAAAAACTATAAACTGAAATAAACAGAGGAAACCGAAATAAGCAGAATGATTGATTAATAAATATAACTGCAAAAAGGATACTTTATACCTCTAGATCTAAAATGACATAGCTCGGGCAACTAAAATCCTTTTCGCATGAAACAAAAGGGGTTCCTCACTGTAACAGACCCTTCAGACACAACATAGCAGTTCTCATGGCCTAAAAGTGGTAAAAAATAGTAGATCTGGAAAACGACAGTCACATGCAGTCAAACCAACTTCGGGTTTGGATCAACAACAAATGCGGCCCTCAAAATGGCTCTGATACCATGTAGGAATTTGAAAGGTAATTTCCTTAGATCAAACACCAAAGGTCACCACTCACAAATAGATCACAAATCGATACACCAGTATATCACATGGTTAAAACCCTCGAAGAGGGAAACAGTCCATGGCCTGAGCCAACACGGCCACTTCAGGAAATTTATTAATATAAAAAAAGAAAATTTACATATGTTTCTCTCATAAATGGTTACCTGAACAATGACCCTCCATTCTCTTTAAATAGATATCATGGACCAATCGGGTGTTAAGCCACGAATCAAGTGTCATTAATACCGAGGAGAGAGTGAACCATTGGATCACTACATATCATGACTGTCAGATTATAAGTTACAAAGGTACATAGTAAATAAACACACTTTACCTAACTCTATACTAGACCAAGTTATATTTAACTATTTTATATGTGTTGGAATATCCAAACATGCCACGTATCCCTGTTTTTCCTTTTGGCTTTGAAATCGATACACAAGAAATTACAGTTCGTGCATTTGCAACCACCTCTTACATAATTCCAATTTGATGTCTGAAACGTAAGTTATGACGATTTTCCCTCAGCTACCTGTTTAAGATGAAATTCTGGAGCCCAAAAAAACCCTAACTTCCTCAAATAGTATCTCTGAAAATATAGTGAACCAAGATATGAAGTTTTTACACGAACTTTCTTAGGATTTCAGCTCAAATGGTTTTTTTTAGCTTCTAAACCTTCGTAGAAAAAAATTTATAGTGAAAATTCTAATATGACTTATTTGCAGCAGCAAAACCCTAAAATCCAAAGCTCTAATACCAAATGTTGTGAAACCAGCTCACAAAATAGAAGAAAATATAGATCAACGACTTAGAAATCAACCTCTTTGAGGGGGAAACCTCATTTACATTACATAAACAAACAATTTTTGGATGATACAAATGAAAAAACCACCTTTCTATATTTAGGGGTCCAAGGGGTCACAATATAATCCTAGCCGACATAACAATAACAATGTAAGAGCACAAGAATAACAATAGTGAGATTCTATGGGGCACAATAATAACAATATGAGGACTACATGATGGGCACAACAATAACAATAAGGGGGCTACACTTACAATAAAAATAAGGGGATACACTAGTATTATAAGGACCTAACATAAGAATTTGTATTTGATGAGTTTGGCTCAGAGTTCATGGTCAATAGGTCAGCATAGTGTGCAATTTTTCCTTGAGCAGAAAAATGATGTCTGATCAGTGATGATGTGGCTTTCGAAGACTGGAGCATTTATCAAGAAGGAATACATTGACATTACAAACCTTCCAGGTCGCTTTGAAAATATTGCAGCAAGATATTATCATTTTAGATGATTGAGTTTCGTGAAAGTGATAGATTAATTTAATTTTTTTCTTTAAGATTTTGAAGGTTGGAATTCTGAGTTCTCATAGATTTCTACCTATGAAGTCTAAAGCCAAGATTGGAAACACTGTCTCCTACCCTTCATTTTTCAACAAAGTAGTCGACATGTTTATGAAGTTTTTCAACTCTATATGATGCATGTGCCAACTTATCTTGGGAATTATCAGATACCTGAATTCAATTCAGTTGAAAATACAAGGACATGTTATTACAGGAAATTGTACACAAAGACAAAGTTGCAGACTATATTTGGACATCTAGAAGAATATTCTTTGTTAAATTGTACTTAATTCTGTAGAAAATCAGTACCTTGATAATAGGATCAACTTACTCTTTTTCATATTTTGGTGGACCAAAAGCATTCCTTTGTGGGGAGGTTTGATCCAGGAGAATCTTGACACATGTCCCAAGGAGAACCATGTTGAAGACAAATTCATTTGAAGCCTAGGTTATGGGTATTTCAATTTGAATGTAAATGTGCTCATCTTTTAATTTTTTATAGAAATTGAAATTATGAGAGGATTTTATCAAATTCAATTTCTAAATTCATGATGAAGTTGAGAGGTTTAAGGGGTTTTCTCTCATAACTGGGGGTTGGATAAGGTCCTTGATAGTAGGATTTAAGGGATTTATTCCACATATATCTCATGGGGCATCCTTTGAGTGATTCATTGAGCTATTTTCTCCTTCGAGTAGGGGATCTAAGGATATATTTTCTCCTTTTTTGGGGGGTCTTGAAAGCTATTTAAAACCCTCCTATGTACTTTGTGGAGTATGAGATTTTTGGAGAAGAAATATTTAGAGATCCATTTTGAGAAGCTTTTGGATAGCTTCATTTTTAGAAGATCTTGGAGAGCTCAAGCTGTATTTAAGAGTATTTGTTGATATGTACAAGTCTTGAGTTTCTTTGTGTAAAAGAAAACTCTAGGTTGGTCACCTCGTTGTAAAGAGAAATGTACATCTTCCTCATTTCAGAAATACAATAAAGTGATTCGACCTATTGGAGGCGAATCAGGAGACGTAGCCTAGTGGAGGGGGTGAACTCGTTATCAATCCTTGATGTTTACATGTTTTTTTTATTCATGATATGATTAAGCACTTTTACATGAATTTTTAAGTTAAAAATTTATTATGAAATGAACATATTTATGAATGTATTGTAACTTAATAATTAAAGCCCATATGATGATTAAAAGGTCATATTTATCAATTTTTAAGCTCTCTTAAGTTTTTAGATCATTGTCACATGTTGAAGGTATGAATGAATGGAGATTTGATCCTTCGTGATGTGCCCATGCGCCATCAAAAAAAGAAGGTGCACTGTAGCACTTTGAAGGGTTGAAGGGAAAATATTCTTTCCCTCGAGATGCGCCCATGCACTCAGGAAGAAAATTGGGTTAAATAGGACACAATTTGTAAGGTTGGAGAAGCTTCAAGCTCAGGAAGTGCACTCTTTCTGTAACAAGATCATAACCAGTATCAGAAGGCATAATTCGATGATAAGATGAGGAGAGGAATTATCTACAAGGATTATAGTTGTTGTCGCATGCATGGTGGAAGACAAAAAATTTCAGGAATGTGAAAGAATTCTTGCATATACCAATTATTTAACACTTACAGGATGAAGATTAAGCTAGAACGCTAACAACAAATTGTGAAAAAGGTGATTCACGTTAAACAAAGCAAGATTTCATAGTGAAATGATGAAAAGTGGTAAACTATGGAGCATGAAAACTTACTTGCTACATTGGTTGATGAAAAGCTTGATGATTCTCCAGTTGTGCACTCAACTAAGATGAAATGATGGTGAAAATAATGTTCAACTGACTTCATTTGAATAAATCAAAATGCAAAACATTTTCATGCATGAGTGTCACTTGTTGTCGCATGAATGGATTAGTTAAGATGGAGTTATGGTGGTTCCCATTTTCTAGGAGTACGCCCTCATGCAACAAGTTGGGTCATGCATGAAACTTGATAGGGCACCAGTTTTCGTCATGAGGGAGTGCACCTAGATAGGGTGCACTTGATCAACCTGAAGGAGTGCACTCAAGTAGGTTCCATTCCTTCGGCCCGAAGAAGTGTGCTTTCTTCAAGTGCAAGCCTTTGTCAACTTTAAGTGTGCTTTTTTACTTTGTAAGAGAAGTTCATGTTTTTTCTTGTTTTTTTCTGCTTTTGTGTTCCTTTTGAGTGTGTTCATGGCTATAAGGAAAGTTTCTAATTCTAGAAAATATCATGAGTTCACCTAACCACAACTTACTAACACAAACACTTCTAATGGTTAAGTGATGACACTTGAGAAACATTGACTTAAGAGGATGTGACATTAGGATAAAACACACAATATAAAATCAAACCACATGAAGATGAAAGGGGCATTGAATGATAGTTAGCGTAGGCTCCAAAATCAATATAGGAACAAATTTTGGAGGGTTGTTGTTGTAGCGACAACAAGTCCTTACAAGGAACTTTAATTTTTTATAGGGATAAAATTACATGATTAAGTAATTTCTCATAATTATTTTGTCACAATTTCATAATTATGAAACAATATTTGTTAGTAAAAGTTTTTAGAGCAAGTGAGAATAATTTTTTTTAAGCTATTGGTGACAAATAGCCCTAACAACAATAGATAGAAACTGCAATTTCTCTTTAGATTTGAAAAATGAGTGTTATAAACCCTATAAATTATAGCATGCAAATAGAACAAGAAATAACAGTGCCTAAAAATGATGTAAACCCAATATTTTTTATTAATAAATGATTATTACAAATAACACCTAATGAGGAGAATATACATGTTTATATCTACAAGATCTAGCAGTTAGGAATATTTTATTATATTTTAGAGAGGGAAAGAATATTTGAAATGGCCAAATATATTTATTTAGCAAGCCAACTCAAAAAATAATGATTTATAGAGCTAATTTAGAAAATGGTTAAATTAATTAGCAAATAAAAAATGATTTCTTAATTACTTTAGAAATATATGGTCAAATTGAGTTAGAGATAATTACTAAATAATGATTTAATAATTATGTCATGAGATAAATGAGGTATAAATAAATAATAATAAATAAATAATGATTTATTTAATTATTCCTAGATGAGTTAATGAAAATGGTTTGGAAATAATCATTAAATAATGATTTACTAATTATTTCAAAAGAATAATAAATAAATAATGATTTATTTAATTAATCTGATGGGTTTTTTTGTGTTTTAATTAGAAATCATTTTGGAAAATGGTTCTCTATATTATTTCCTAAGGTGAAAGTGAGGTTTAATGTGTAAAACCCATCATACATGGTGTTTTTCAACCAACCTAGTAGGAAATGGCTAGGTAATCATTTTTTAGGTGATAACAATATTATTTCATAATTGAGAAGAAGGTTCTTAGTGAGTTGGGAATAACTTATAATTGAGGATGATACTTGTGCATAACTTGTAATTACTTGGTTCACATGCCATCAAGAATAACTTCTCGTGGCCCTAAGTGTTTAGATACATCCTACTAGATCTAGAAATGGTGTTTATAATGATACTTTCTCAGGGGTGAAGGAGGAGGAGAAGATAAAACTTTATGTTGTAGAAATACCACTAGACTAGGCCCCCAATTGATACATGAATGAGCTCAATTTATGTGTGAGAAAAAAGAGTCTAAGGAGCAAGGGACTAAAGAAGTAATCAACATTGGAACTAGTATATCAATTGATTGTAATTTTTTTTCATATGAAAGTAAAGTTGTATCTTATGCTAGTTTGTGTGAGATATTTTCCTTTAGTTTTCTAGATTTTGTGATATATATCCTGATCATTTTTATGGCATTGTGACCTTTATTTGATATCCCTGGGTTGTATTTTTGTTATTTTGATTTATAATATTACAAAGAAAACTAAGTTGTGTGGTATTTTACTTCTTGATCCCTTTTCTAGGGTTTAGGACTGTTTTTTCCTTGTAGATGATTGTAGGTGTAGTTTGTTGGTTTCTTGCATCAAGTTACATATTGTAACTTTCTTTGTGTTGTGTGTGAGCTTGTTATTTTTTTGGTTTGATAAGACATAGTTCACATCTCTTTTTATTTCAAATATTTTCATGATTTTGAGTGTTCTTTTGGTGTTTTTGCATTTTGATCTTAAGAGTGATTGATTTTATTTGTAAATTGTTTTGTGTATTGGTTTCTTGTTAGAATTTTGTGAATATCAAAATATCGCTAAGAGAGGTTGTGAAGTTTTACTTGTCACTTGGAAAAAGAAAACACTATATACCCTTCTTCTAGCTAGTTTTCATCGAATTGGAAAATAAATTACATTCTTCATAAAAATTGCATATTGGATTCGTTTTGAGTCTCTTACACACAATATTAGTTGCATTGTACCCTTGAGTAAACAACAACCATAAAATAAAGCACTAATAAAATCAATCCAGACCTTTTGGTTATAACACACCAACAATAGCTTTGGGGTATATATTCTTGAAATAGGTTTGTAGAGGACATTATTCAAGGATGCAAACTTAAAGATAGTTTCACTAGAGAGTGAAAAACTATCAGCAAATCAGACACTTGCTAGAAAGAGCCTCTTACATGAGATTCATGCACATGGTCACAATGGGAAATTGTGGAGTGACATCCCCACTCCCTTTTTACTAGTGTTTGTTGGATTATGTGCATTAATGAGATCATTTTTTAGAGTCGTACGACTCAATTTGAGAAATCTCTTAGGATTTTTCATGCTTATTTAGCATTCCTATGCATAGTTCCAATCACACATGCCCCACCGGTAATTTAGTTGTGAGGTAGTAACCTTAGTGACCTATATTTTAGGGCTCTTACCTAATTTACCATGGGTTGAAAGTCCCCATGGTACATGAGGTCGACATCAATCATCATATAGATTCTTCTGAGGGGTGACACTCATCTACATCGAGGTCACTTGTTCTAGTCAAAGCTGGTATATGGAGGTTGGGGTAACTGCTTCTTAGTCCTTTGTTAGTCCAAGTCCTTGGAGGCTTCATCTCCACAAGAATCTTAGCTAGTATAGTTCCAATCAAATGTGTCCCATTGGTCATTTGGTTGTGAGTTAGTAACCTTAGTCTCTTATCCTTTAGATCTCTTACCTAGGTGACTGTGGATGGGAAGTCTCCATGGTACTTGAGGAAAATGTGAATCACCATATCAACACTCCTGGAGGGTGAAAATCATCTCCATCGAGCTCACTCATTCTAGTAAAACATGGTATAGGGAGTGTTTAATAGAAAATTCTCTTCTACAGAAATAAGTGAACTTCCTATATCTAGTGGCTAGATCAAGAAACAACAACAAACAAAGATGTGTGCTTTCCTTAGAGAAATTAAAATATGGAGGAAAGACTTACCTTGAGACCAATGCAAGTTCTCTTCTCCCTGATTGTGAACTTTAGCTCCAACTCCAAACTCTATAAATGGAACTTGCAAAACAAATATAACAAGCACGAGAACTAAAAGATACATATAAAATAGACTAATATGTCTAATCAATGATTAAATAAGGCATTGAAATATATATGCATCAAATAGACATAATGTTACACAGCAATTTGTCACCGTCCCTGCAATTCCCCATCCCACACATTGGAGGGCTCTTTCCATGACCTGTGAGCAATGACATAACTTGAAAACAATTTCATGGCATTCGCCTAGACATATACTTTCATTGCCCTGAAGACAACTCCTTGTGAAAAACCCTAAAAATAGCCTTTTGTGCATTGGCGCGGGTACACAGTTCAGCCCTCGCGCCAAGGGGGAAAATCCTCCAAAGAGGGCATGCCAATTGGCGCTCTGTCTCAGAGTTGCACTCGCGTCAGGCTTAATAAAGGGTGTTTTTTAAAAATAAATGGTGGAAGATTGACTCCAACCAACTCCTGAACTGGTCTCTAACTTGAGTTGGAACATTTGGCTCCGGATTTCCATGTAGAGGAAGTAGTTTGCCACCTCTCATGGAAGCTTCCTTGAGGATAGGGCCAATCCCATGATTGTAGGGATCCCAACTCCTCTTCCACCATCTATATAAGCTTTCCATTTCCCTTTGCAAGCTAGTCTCCAAGAGTCTCCAAGAGTCTCCAAGAATCTCCAAGAGCCTTCATAGCCTAAAGAATGCTGCAAGAGCTTTGATAGTCCTTATAGTGCCAAATCCATAGCAAGGAGATTGATGATCGAAGAGAGAGACTTGTCCCCATTCCTGACAAGCTTTACCGAGACGTATTCCGCTGACGACCCGCCGAAGGAAGGTTCAGCGTCAGAACCAGGTTGTATTTTCCTTTGTTGAATTAATGATAAGCGACTATTGGTTATGGTTCCACTCGTATTGTTCATTATGATCATGAGTTGTGTCTTCTATGACTGATACATAATTGCATATATCGGGTTTTACGCTTGTGTTTGTCGTGTTTCTTGTGTGTGCAGGTGTTCAATCGTGGCGAGCGAGAGGATTGTGATCTGCTGGGGCAAGGAAACGGGAGCATCATCTCTTCTACAAACGATAACATTGGACTTGAGGTAGGCCTTCTTCGCAAGTTGGCTTATTGTAATTAGGAACCTGCGCCTTAGCGTGTTACGATTGTTGCTAGACCCGATCTGGGCTAGTAGGGATCGCCTCTGTCCGCAGAGGGGATTTACCTCCACAACATATTGGCAACTCCGCTGGGGAGTTAGCTTGTTGTCTGCTTTATAAACTACAAACGGAGCCTGAAGTTAGCCAGATAGCCTTCGAAACGCTCTTGCTCTGCATTAGCAAAGTAGAACAATGCTGCTTCAGTCAATCTCCGGTTTAGTTTATGAACTGAACACTTGGGGTACTGTCTTGTCTTTCGGTCGATTCTTGACTTTGCTTGCTTGATCAGCTCTTTTGGCTGGCTCTTTTCATGAGTTTGGGTTTTGGTTTAAGCTCCACCATCACTGGTTTGCTTCTTGGATTGCTTATTTTTTATTTTTCCTTAGTAAACTCAGCTGGTGCCTTTTCAGTGTGACAGTCGCACCCACTGGTGCATGTTGTCAGTGTATTACTCGCGCCAATTCCATTTTGGCGCTAGTTTCAGCCTTACAGTCGCACCAATCCTGTAAGGTATTAGGGTTTACTGTGTTTTGAGCCTTCTGAGACTGATCTGGGTGTTTGGTCTTGTTTTTTTGACTGCCTGAGTGTTCTGGAGCCTTGTTTGACTGACTGAGACCTTCATCCTTTGGTTGTTTGCCCATTTCTATCGATTTTACATTTTAGCCCTAGGGCATCTAGGTCATATTTTGCGTCGAGCCTCCCTTGGGAGTTTTTGGTTACTGCCTATTCAGTCAGCTTTGTGATTGCTTCCCTGCACTCGTTTGGTAGTTGTCTATCATTTTATTGCGTTGTTTGAGTCATTGGCTTCTTCTTCATTCGAATTCCACTTTGTCTCGCTTTGTGCCTAGATTACATGGTTCATTTGAGTCTTGGAGATTCTGCTTGAAGTGGTGAGTCTGGTCTTGGTTGGGAGAAATTCTTTTCTTTTTCATTTTTAGGCGTTGGCGCTTGTTGTCAGTTATCAACCCACGCCAATTTTCCATTGGCGCTAGTTGTCAGTGAGCAAGTCGCGCTAGTTGGCGCTAGTTGTCAATGATAAAGTCGTGCCAATTTTAGGGTGTGTGAAAATTGAGATTTTTTCCCTAAATCCTTCACCAGTGTGTCTTTCCCTTCCGGTCTTTTCACTGTATGGGCATAGATTACATTGCTAATTGTTTGAAATGTCTTCTTTCCATGATTGTTTGATGTAAAAGGGAATGAATGCCTTGTTTTGATCTCTTGCTTTGGAAGTCCTCTTTGTGTCTGACCTCATATGTCTTGTCACCTTTTGAGGGATTTCGTGACAAAGTGTTTGAAACAATGATTGCATTCTTAATGTTTTTTTACATCTCTTTTGCATTCATCCTTCATTAAGGAGATTTGCATTCTTTTAGTTTTCGTCTCATAGTTTTCTTTTCATTAAAATGCATTAGATCACATTGCATTGAAAAGTGTTTTTTTTTAGATCTATCATTGAACTTAGATCACAGTGTTTAATGATTGAAAGCTAAAAATCACATTGATTGCATTCTCTTTTATTAAAAGGATGCATTAAGTAGATTCTCATTTCATCGAAAAATGCGTTGAGTGCATTCTTATAATTTGAAAAGGAAAAGGAAATTGTGCATAGATTACAATTTCATAGTTTTCGAAAAAGAGGATTTTGCATAGATTACATTGCATTATTCGCATCATTGAATGTTTGGAATTACTTTTGGATAGTGAAAGTCATCTAGTTTGGAAAAAGTTTCGTTTGCAGTGTTGTTTTCTGTTGCATCATTGTTTGAGACTCTTCCCTTAACTAGATAGCATTCATCGAATTGAAAAGTTTTCTTTTGTCATATAGCTGCATATAGGATATTTTGAGACATAACACTCGCTAGGGCCTGAAAACTGAAACATAATTGAAGATCAAATTTAAAATTTATTCAATTTACCTTAAGGCAGCATTGAAACATTAACGAAATATTTAGAGGTCTAGGCTAGTGACGTGTTCCGGCGTCGTTAAACCTAGTAGCTGTCGTTCGCCTCTTGGCTTTAGATAGCACTAGTATGGACTTGTGCTCCCCGTACCGTCGCGTATATAAAGGGAGACCCCACTAGGTTTCTATCCTTTATCCATAGGAAGTTGAGTCTGCCGCTATATACCCGTGATACACCGGACACAGCATTCGGGGAGATTTCCTGCACGCACGTCAAGTCCTTGGTTGATTTCTCTTTCATTTTGTAACCAAGGTGTATATTGCAGTTCATGGTTATTTGGTACACCCTTTGCCTAGAATTCCTGAGAAGTCATTTTGATCTTATCTGACTCCTTAAATTTGAAAATATCATCAAGCTCTTGTCCTTTCACGCTTGCTTCAAAACTGGAAGAGATAGAGTCACCCTTTATCTATTTATCGACTCTTAAAACATGAAATGGTGAAGTTTCTAAGTTTCAATGTCGTAAAATAAATCACCCCCGATCACACGCCCTGTTAGAATTTTATTATTGGCCGTTTGATTGTGTGCCTTGGTTTTTAGCCCGTGTGCGGTTTTGAGTTGTTGATGGCAGCTTTTCCAGAGTTCACCAACCAAGGAATCCCCTCCAATGGGAATCCTAGTCCTTTTCCTCCTTTTGGAAATGTTGGCACTCCTTATATGGCAATGTTGTCCCTTCCTGGGTTAACTGTTGGGTTGCATGTTTGGTTGTTTTCAACCTCTGTGGTCCCGAATGTCTCGGCTACTGTTCAAGCAGTTCCTCCGCCTGAACAACATCATGTTGATTCCAAGGTGGACCTCTCCCCTTCTTCGCCTGTTTCTGCGTCCTCCTCTTCTACTTCGCCTGTTGAAAGTCTGGATTCGAGTAACCAGGTGGCTAAGAAGAAGAAGAAGAAGACAAAGAAGAAGAAGTCTGATAAGCGAGAGGATAAAGTTGCAGCTACTGCTCTTATTGATAAACCTTCCAACCCTCCGCGGAAATTCAAGTTCCCTTGCATGTTGTGCATGGGAGACCATCTTCTTCGAGACTGCCCTGGCATTCCCAGGTGCTTGAAGAATGGTCCAGCGGTCGTCCGTCGTTGCCTTTGGCTTCCGGGAGTCAAGTTGGGGGCATGTCTTCAGCTAGTGCTGGTAAAACTTCTAAGAAGTAGGGTAATATTGCCAATCCCTGTAAGTTGTGTGAAGGGCACCATGCCATTCACCTTTGTCCATATATGGATGAAGCCAAGAGAGTTTTTGACAACTTGATTGTTTCTACACCATCACTTTCGGTTGGTTACAAATATCTTTCTTTGAGTCCTCCACCAGCTGATCCTACGATTGGTCAAGAGTCATCCTTGGTCGATCCTGCTCCCTCGGAAATTAAAATTCAAGAATCCGTTCCCGACCAACCATTGGTTGTGGGATCGGTTGAGCTGGCCCCGTCAGCGGTGCACCAGGTCTTTTCCGTGGAGAGTGGATCTCACCCCCCCCCCCGCCCACATGTTCTTCTCGTTTCATCAGATTCTTCGGACTTGGAGAAAGATTCTCATGTCCCTATACCACAAGAAGCTTCTCCTCCACCTCCCATGATGGAGGTCCTGGAGGATACTCTTCCCGACTCTGTGATGGAAGTCGTGGAAGACCCTTCTTCTTCCGTAACACCAGGGGAAGACCATCTCAGCTCGATGGTAGCCCCTCCGAGTAGTTTGGTCGCTTCCTTTGACTGGAGTCGATTTACAGGATACTGCCTTCCGTCTTATGTGCCTTTTGCGATAACAGTACAGGCCTTTGGTTTGGTCGTACCCAGCACCATTATAGATGAAGGCGCGTCTGTTAGCATTTTATCCTCAACTACTTGGCAAGCTTTTGGCTCGCCGCCGCTTGTGCCTGTTACGCATAATCTATTGGCATTTAACAGAAGAACAAGTCAACCGTTAGGGATCCTTCCAAGGTTACATGTTACTTTGGGGGGTAAAACCATCCATATGGACATAATGACTATTCCAGGCCCCTTGGATTTCAATCTACTTTTGGGGCATGATTACACCTATGCCATGGGAGTGCTTGTCTCCTCCCTTTTTCATGTGGTCTTTTTTCCACATGAAGGACGGATCGTGACCATTGATCAGCTTTCGTTCTTTGGTCCTGATGTCGCAACTGGCCCGCCATCATCCCTTCCTGGTTTTTATCCACTCATTGTATCTGCCTCACTGCAGGTCCACTATGTGGCTACCTACCTCGTGCCTGTACTCAATGATGATGCCGTCGTGCATAGTGTGCTGGGGGCATTGGGTCCTGATTTCTGAGATGTTTTCCTTCCATCGGGAGTGGAAATCTTGGAAGCGATGACTTCTTGTTCATTATGATGAGGTTAGACAGAGCACAGTTCGTTTTCTTGTGTCAAGCTCCTTAAAAAATGAAACAAGCTGGTCGGAGCACAGTTCGTTTTCTTGTGTCAAGCTCCTTAAAAAATAAAACAAGGCTGTTGGAGTAGAGTTCCTTGTCTTGTGTCAAGCTCCTTAAAAAATGAAACAAGGTTGTCGGAACAGAGTTCCTTGTCTTGTGCCAAGCTCCTTAAACCATGAAACAAGGTGTCCTGAGGATAGTTATTTTAATGTGTCAACCTCGTTAAAATAATGAAACACGTTCCTGTTCAATTCGAGTCTTTGATAAGTTCTCGTAAAATCCCAGTCGAGTCTTTCTCTTGATCTCATAACATGAACCTTCACTCCATCTGCCTTTCATATGGATTGAAGCTTGGGGGGCATGTACCTTGAATTGAGTCACCATGCTGGGGGCATGCTTACTTTTTCAAGCATAGTTTATTTCCATTTCAAGATTGTGTAAAAATGAAACCGATTTCAAGCATAGTTTATCTTTGTTTCAAGCTTGTGTAAAAATGAAACCAACTTCAAGCAAAGTTTCCTGATTTCAAGCTTGTCTAAAAATGAAACCATTCCCATTTTACCTCTTGTGATTGCCATTGTATCAACCTATTTTTTCCAGATGAGCCTTGGTTTTCTCACTCCATCGTCACTATCTGCTTGGCCGATCATATGCCTTCACTTGGTTGTTACCCATTCCTGAGGAACCGCTGCGATGAGTGGTCTTGTTAGCCAACCTCTTAACCTTTACTTGTTCTGAGAAGTTCCACCATTACCGAAACCAGTAGCTACCCTTTATACCACTCGTTCCTCCAGGAAGAGTCAACTTTTAGCTCTTTTTTGAATCTTGAAAATTGAAAAGATTGCCGAGTCGCTTGTCGTTTTTATCTCGTTAAAGTGGCTGCGAAACGACATCTACCCAGTATACGTTTACCCCTTTTTCAGGCTGGGATAGATTACTTACGAAAAAGGAATACCCTAGCCTATCGTGACTAGGAAGTTTTCTCAGATGTAGTTTTCTACCTTTTCGGATCTGAGGAACTATTTACAAAAAGGGAATGTTGGAGTTTACTTTTCCGTTGTCTTTTCAAACTCTCTAAATATGAAAAGACGCCGATTTCTCCCTTTTTTAGACTCGTTAAACCCTGATGACATCGGATTCAGTTGTAATGACGATATTCAAGTTCCTCCTTCCTAGGGCTCGTTAAATGTACTAGGATGGGTTCGTCCGAAGGACGAACTTATATGACAAGCATATGGTATCCTCTTCAAGCTTGTGTAAAAATAAAGAGGTACTCACCAAAAATGGTGGGGAAAAATGGAACCAGCATCATTGTCGTGTCGGCAGTATGTCGCTCTTGAACATGGCACTTGTCTACATTCGTGTCGGGTTGGGGACATATCATCTCATTTTTTCACTTGCTTCCGTGGGTTTGGGTGATCCCTTTTGACCTCTCATCTGCTCTTTCCCTCGTCATCATGACCTCTGATCTTTTGATGTCAAATACTGCCAAATCCACTGTCGTGCTGCCAATATGTTCACGAGAAGTTGACCTCTGCAAGTTTCAACCTTCCTCTGATTCTCATCTAAATCTTGATTCACAAAGACATTATGTTCCTCTGTCTCGCGTCGATGATGTGGGAAACACTATGGCCCACCTTCGATCAAGGTCACTTCCTGTCGACTTCATCTCATTATCCAGGAATCTGATCTAGAGACTCCCTTCTGGTACCTTGGAGCCTGCATGCCTCAATGGCAGGTTCTTCGTGTTCGACGTGAGGTTTTCATCATTATCCTCCAATCGAGTGATTCTACGGGTGTTTGACGCCAGCTCACTGATTCACATGCCGTATATTGTACCTATAGTACCTTGAGGGCCATTTTCATTATTGGTGGTACCTCTCGCGTCTGTTAACAGCTTTCATCATTGGTTGGTAATCAGAAAATGTTCTTGCATGTTCGACTTCAGCTCACTTATTCGCATGCTTGAATTTGTACTTTGTTCGGGTCGAGATGGAGTGCAAAACCCTGGATTTTGTTTGTTAGGATCCAGGCTGCGATTTTGTGGATTATTATGATTGGTTACATGACTCACTGATTGGATGGCTGTGACCATACCTGAGTCTCTTTATCGATCCTTACTGGGTGGTTGTAGGTTTTAACCCTGAATAGAAATTATCTACACACGAATCTTATAACAGAAAATAAACAATAGCGAGAGCATAAAGCATAAAACAGATAAACACAAATATTTTCCCATGGATCCTAAATCGGGACAACCAGCTTGATTTTTCATTATATTCCTTTTAGTGTTACAACACATATATATACATGCCAAAGCATACATAAACCCCAATCCATTAACCCTGGATTAGAACATAACCGTAGTTCCCTTGACCGGATCTACAAAATACCAGGGGCCGAAAACCATCATGCCCCAATACCATGTGCAAAACCATGCACAAAACCATGGACACGGACTACCGACCAGAAATTAAGGACCAATATAACACATACCCAACATTCTCCCACTTGTTGTTTTCTTTCCACAGGGGGTCACAAGAGAGCTTAGTCATTAACAATTCTCTCAACACCCATTGTTTCTCTTCTACACCAAGAGAACTTTTGAGTGCTCACAAGCTTCGTCAATGCATCTGCAACATTCTTCAAAGTGTCCAAATTTACCAGTAACACCCTTTTAGCCTCAACCATATCAATAAAAAAGTGATATTGAAGATTAATGTGCTTTGTCTTTGAATGATAAGCATGGTTCTTAGCCAAGAAAATTGCACTTTGGCTATCGCAACCTATCCTTATAGCTTGTTGTACCAACCCCATACTTGAACACAAGCTCTGCAACCAAACTACTTCCTTGCTTGCATGCGTGGTTGCTATGTATTCTGCCTCTATAATTGAAAGCGCCACTACAGACTGTCTTTTACTCATCCAACTGACTGCACCTCCAAATAGGCTAAGCACATACCCACTTGTAGATCTTCTTTGGTCTAGATCTCCACCAGCTTCCTGATTAAAAACCATGAATGTCCAATATTCCTTTCCAATCTTGGTCTTCTCCCCGGTAAAGATAAGCCATAATCATTAGTGCCACGTAAATATCTGAAAACCCACTTCACTGCTGTCCAATGCTCCTTCCCTGGGTTTGACATAAACCTGCTCAATACTCCCACTGCATGTGCAATGTCTGGTCTAGTACAGACCATTGCATACATCAGACTACCCACTGCACTTGCATATGGAACATGGGACATATCCTTCTCTTCTTCTTGTGTCTTGGGACACTGTTCAGCAGACAGCTTTACACCTACAGGAATAGGAACATTCACCGATTTACTATCCTGCATATTGAACCTCTGCAATTTAGTCTCCACATACTTCCTCTGGTTTAACCAGAGCTTCCTCTTTGCCCGATCTCTCTTAATTTCCGTGCCCAAAATATAGTTTGCAGCACCTAGATCCTTCATGTTGAATTTGGAGAACAGTTAGGTCTTCAAATCTTGGATAATTTCTTTGTCATTTCCAATCAACAATATATCATCCACATACAAGACCAAATAAATAACACGGTCACCAATTAATTTAAAATAAACACAGTGATCCTCCTTGCTTCTGGTGAAGCCAAGTCCCCGTATATAGGTATCAAACTTCTGATACCACATCCTTGGTGACGGTTTTAACCCATAAAGATGCTTTTTCAACCTGCATACCAATTCTTTCTTACCCTTCATCATAAAGCCTTCAAGTTGCTTCATGTAGATCTCCTCTTCTATATCCCCGTGAAGAAATGTTGTCTTCACATCCATCTGTTCTATCTCAAAATCAAATGCAACAAGAACAGATAAAAGTAATCTAATAGAAGTAACTTTGGTAACAGGAGAAAAAATATCACCAAAATCAATTCCCGACATCTGGGAATAACCTTTTGCTACCAACCGAGCTTTTTATTTCTCCACCTTGCCTTATACTTTCATCTTCTTCTTAAACACCCATTTTCCTTCCTTCCAAATAAGTAACCCACCAGATCCTACATCTGCTTTTGTGCAAGGATGCCATTTCTCATCAACCATGGCCTCCTTCCAGAGTTTTCCATCCTCGACCACGCTCCCCGACGCTTTGGGTTCATCATCGGGCATAGTTAAGGCAAAACCTAAACGAAAGCAGATGGACTATACCTTTCGTTGCCTTCTTCCCAACCGGTCTTCTCAAAGCCGGAGTTTGTGGCTCTTCCTCTTCTGAGTCTTCTTCTGTTGTAGAGTCTGATTCATCCTCCTTTAGCTCAAACTTTATCTTCTCAGGTTCCTTTGGTATGATTTCATGTTTAACAACATCTTTCACCTCTCTAAACACCACATCTCGGCTGTACACAACCTTCCTTGTTTTCGGGTTCCAAAGCTTGTAACCTTTTAAACCATCCTTATACCCAATAAAGATGCACCTTTCAGATTTATTATCCAACTTGGTCCTTTTTTCCTTTGGAACATGTACATATGCATCACATCCAAATACCCTTAGATGTGAAAGAGAGGGTTTCTTACCAGTCCATACCTCATGTGGAGTCTTATCCTCCAACACCGATGAAGGTGATCTGTTAACTAAGTAACATGCAGTCTCCATTACCTCTGCCCAGAATTCTTGTCCTAACCCGGTACCACTGAGCATGCTTCTTGCCTTTTCCATCAGTGTTCTATTCATTCTTTCTGCAACTCCATTTTGCTGAGGTGTGTATGGAGTAGTCTTCTGCCGTGCTATACCACACTTCTTACAGAACTCTTCAAATTCCTTCTTGCAGAACTCCCCACCATTATCTGTCCTCAGTGCCTTTATCTTCTTCTCTGTCTGGTTTTCCACCAGAGCCTTAAATTCTTTAAATTTGTCAAATACTTTAGATTTATTCCTCAAGAAATATATCCATGTATTCCTTGAGAATTCATGTATGAATGAAACATAGTACACAGACTTTCCCAGTGATGGAACTGACACAAGCCCAAACACATCACTGTGCACAAGTTCTAATATCTTGTTTTCCCTCTTAGCACCAGAAGGAAAACTCACCCAATTCTGCTTCCCATATACACAATGTTCACAGAAATCGAAATCCAGAGAACAATTAGACATACCTTCTACCATACCATCTCTATGTAGTATCCGAAGGCCCTTCTCTCCAATATGTCCAAGCCTTTGATTCCATAGCATGGTCTTTTCTCCAGAGACAGCTAGGCTTTCCGCTCCACTTTCAGGAACCATAGAACTGTTACACCCATCAATAACAGTGCTACCTTGTAGCTTGTACAGAGTTCCAGTCCGAACTCCCCGCATTAATACCAGTGCTCCCCGAACCATCTTTCAAGCATCTTTCTCGAACACTGTTTTTACACCTGCATCATCCATCTTGCTTACAGAAATAAAATTTCTGGCCAATGCAGGAATATGAAGAACACCAGGAAGTGTTCTAATCCTTCCACCTTGCAACTTCAGCTTGAATTTTCCACGTCCGACGATTTTGGCCTTCCTATCATCCCCTAGGAAGACATCACCATCATATTTCTCATACTCACAGAACCACTCCCTATGGGGAGTGAAGTGAAAGGATGCACCTGAGTCAACCAGCCATGACTCATGATCTACATGTGTATTTGAAGAAGAAGCCAAATACACATCCCCACCTTCATCCGAGGTGGTTTTTGCCTTTGCAGAAGGAGCATCATCAGATCCCTTTCCTTTCTCAGGAGCTTTAGATCTGCAGTCCTTTTTGTAGTGCCCTTCCTTTCCACATTTCCAACACACCTTTACAAAATTTCCAGGAGATTTAGATCTCCCTCTAGATTTGGATCTCCCTCTCGAAACCTTATTCTTGTTTCTGTTTTGGGACCTTCCTCGTACAGATAAGGCATCTCCATTCTGACCCTCCATATTTCTCCGTCTCATTTCCTCTGACAGCAAGGCTGAGACAATGTCATCAAAATTCAAGGTAGTTGTATTGCTACCTATTGCAATAACCAAACTGTCCCACGAGTCTGGTAGAGAACACAACAAACTGATGCACTTATCTTCATCTGATATTTTAATATCAACATATGACAGCTGACTTACCACAGTATTGAAGGCGTTCAGATGCTCTGTCACCGAGTCTCCATCCTTCATCCTCAGGTTATACAGCTTTTTCCGCAGGAACAACTTATTCACCAGAGACTTAGATTGGTACAAATTCCCAAGTTTTTCCCACAAATTCTTCATCGTAGCTTCCCCAGATACATTCAAAAATACTGAATCTGAGACACACAACCGTATTGTGCTCTTAGCCTTTCGATCCAATTGCTTCCAGTCTTCATCTGACATTCCCGTTGGCTTAGTACCTGGATCTATCGTGATCCACTGATATTTATCCACTAGCAGATCCTCCATCTTGAGCTTCCACAACTCAAAACTCTGACCATTAAATTTCTCGATCTCTATCTTCTCGCTGCTCGCCATCTTCTTTCACCACAAGAATCGATCTTGTAGATCTCCCACTGAACAGGGTCTACCACAGGCCCGAGCAAAAAACCCTCAGCAGCAAAGGCATCCCCTTGAAGCCGAAACCTGGCTCTGATACCAAATGTAGGTTTTAACCTTGAACATAAATTATCTACACACGAATATTATAACAGAAAATAAACAATAGCGAGAGCATAAAGCATAAAACAGATAAACACAGAGATTTTCCCCTGGATCCAAAATCGGGATGACCAGCTTGATTTTTCATTATATTCCTTTTAGTGTTACAACACATATATATACATGCCGAAGCATACATAAGCCCCAATCCATTAACCATGGATTAGAACATAACCGTAGTTCCCTTGACCAGATCTACAAAATAACAGGGGCCGAAAACCATCATGCCCCAATACCATGTGCAAAACCATGCACAAAACCATGGATGCAGACTACCCACTAGAAATTAAGGACCAAAAATTTTCTCCAGGGCGCTACCCCAGACCCCGACAGGGGGGGCTACCGCCCCCCCTGTGACCCCCCCGTTGCGCCCAATGTAAAGGGGGGGCTATCGCCCCCCCTCTTACCCCCCCACGCGTGCTTAGTCGTGGAAAAAATATAACACATACCCAACAATGGTTGCGTCCATGCCTTGGATCTGGATTATTGTATACTTTGTTATGGATGGCTGTGCCCATACCACATATATATCATGTATCTGAGATATCAGTTGTACTTCTCTACGCAGGTTTTTCGATGGTGGTGTTTTTAGTTGGACACATTCTCGTAAAGCATTTCACCCCTCTCTCTCTTTCGGGCCTCATGCTTTAGGGGGCATCTGTTACACAGCAATTTGTCACCATCCTTGCAATTCCCTGTCCCGCACATTGGAGGGCTCTTTCCGTGACCTGTGAGCAGTGACATAACTTGAAAACACTTTCATGGAATTCCCCTAGACATGTACTTTCATTGCCCTAAAGACAAGTCCTTGTGAAAAACCCTAAAAATAGCCTTTTTTGCATTGGCACGGGTACACAGTTCAGCCCTCGCGCCAAGGGGGAAAATCCTCCAAAGAGGGCGCGCAAATTGGCGCTCTGTCTCAGAGTTGCACTCGCGCCAGGCTTAATAAAGGGTGTTTTTTAAAAATAAATGGTGGAAGATTGACTCCAACCAACTCCTGAACTGGTCTCTAACTTGAGTTGGGATGTTTGGCTCCGGATTTCCATGTAGAGGAAGTAGTTTTCCACCTCTCATGGAAGCTTCCTTGAGGATAGGGCCAATCCCATGATTGTAGGGATCCCAACTCCTCTTCCACCATCTATATAAGCTTGCCATTTCCCTTTGCAAGCTAGTCTCCAAGAGTCTCCAAGAATCTCCAAGAGCCTTCATAGCCTAAAGAATGCTGCAAGAGCTTTGATAGTCCTTATAGTGCCAAATCCATAGCAAGGAGATTGACGATCGAAGAGAGAGGCTTGTCCCCATTCCCGACAAGATTTACCGAGACGTATTCCGCTGACGACCCACCGAAGGAAGGTTCAGCGTCAGAGCCAAGTTGTATTTTCCTTTGTTGAATTAATGATAAGTGACTATTGGTTATGGTTCCACTCGTATTGTTCATTATGATCATGAGTTGTGTCTTCTCTGACTGATACATAATTGCATGTATCGGGTTTTACACTTGTGTTTGTCGTGTTTCTTGTGTGTGCAGGTGTTCGATCACGGCGAGTGAGAGGATTGTGATCTGCTGGGGCAAGGAAACGGGAGCATCATCTCTTCTACAAACGACAGCGTTGGACTTGAGGTAGGCCTTCTTTGCAAGTTGGTTTATTGTAATTAGGAACCTATGCCTTAGCGTGTTATGATTGTTGCTAGACCTGATCTGGGCTAGTAGGGATCGCCTTTGTCCGTAGAGGGGATTTACCTCCACAACACATAAGTATAGGAAAATGAGTGATTTTGTATTAATGAAATGTAGGAGAATATTACAACCCTTTTATAGATCTTGAAAATGTAGATGTCTCCTACCAAACTTGCCCTTCCTTAGCCACAAAGAAAGCTTACAATCATAACTCAAGGATGGTAATGGATCCTTAGTCAAAAATAAATAAACATCAGGGCATAACCAAGAGTCTTCTAAAACCAACCCATACTTCATGGGGGGTAGTGAATTTATAGGTTAAATAGGGTAGTTTGGGTTTTACCAATATAGGACTTAGATCCACATAAGGGGGGATAAGCTCTAGGGATAAGAGATAAGACCTCTAGGATAGGAATTTGAGATCACATTCAATAGTAAATAGTTAAAACCACCTTAGAAGCTTCTGGAAAGAGAATATTCGTAATTATTTTTTATTTTCCCCAAAATTACAGAACCATCACATTTACAACAAAGGCAACATGTGCTGCTCAATGCAACTGCCCAGTTGTGCAACATGCAACCAATGCACATGGCTATAAGTCAGGGTGCGATGAGGCCAAAAATAATTTTTTAAGTTGATTAACCCATAATTATTGGAGTTTTTGGAGAGATAATTCTTAATTCTTTGCAAAGGGTTGATTGCAAGGTGTCAAGGATGTTGATTGATCTTTTTTCCAATACATTTGAGTATATGTGACAAAATGTCATGTAACGTATTTCCCCCTAAAGTACAAAGTCAAGCATTGGCTAAGGAATGAAGTGATTTACTTTGTGACAAGTCCAGATCAAGAAAATGTTGGTTAAGATCATCATTTGTTATAATACATAACCATCATGATATCATTGTTGAGGTAGGCATACCCATACTTGGCCTATAAGCCAATATTAAATGTACAATGATCAAAATTCTTGTCCATTGATGAAAAATGGTGGACCCATGTTCGGATGACTTTCTAAACGATTATGACCATCATACTCTATGATTTGGTATGAATCTTGAATGCGTAGCCCAGATGGATGAAACAAGATCTGGGGTCTTTTACCTCATCACTCGATAGTACGAGTCTAACCATGTGAATAAATCATTTGGAGTCAAACATGGTAGACACCATATGATTATCGACCAATGATGTAATTCGTTAACAGATGCGAGAGGAACCACCAATAATGATAATGGCCCTCAAGGTACTATAGTAAAATTTATGTAGTGCGAATAAATGAGTTGAAGTCGAACACGAAAAAAAACTTTCAATTGAAGGCCAATGATGAGAACCTATCATTGAAAGCAAGTAAAATTTCCATTAAGATATCCAATTTCTAAGGCACTAAAGGGAATTTCTAATTCAAATTCCTAGATAATGTGTTGATGTCGACATGAAGCGACCGTGGAAGGAGGGCCTTGATGTACCCCCTTTCAACGACACAAAATGGTTATCAATATTTGAGACATAATGTAGTGATGTAAAATTGGTTCAAGAGAGGTATACATTAAATAAGGCTTAAGGTATTGTAGCAGATGTCAACTAAGGGTATACTTTCTCTTGCACATATTAGTGACACTAAATTGAGCTGGAAAAACTGACTCAAAGACCCATCATGAAGTATTTCATTAAGGAGTAATCAATAGAGAGACAAGAAGATTCCACAACCCAAAGTAGTCACAGAGATTAAGTGAAAAAGTGTCATGTTCAAGAGAGACTCGTTGCCATTAATAGGTAAAATGCCATGTTTTCCCAATTTCCAAACCATTTCTGGCTAGTACCTCTTTATTTTTTACAAGCTTGAGGAGGATAACATATGCTTGATCTATAATTTCATCCGTCAAATGAATCCCTTTGAGTATTTTTGACGTTTCTTGATAGGAGTGGTTTGGTATCGTCATGCTTAACAATTCAATCGATGTTTAATAATTTTACAATTACAACAAAGGCATAACTCAACTCCTTTTTCATATTTAGGGAGTTTTAAAAAGAGGCAAAAAAAAAACTCCAGTATGTTCCTTTTTGTAAATTTAGTCTCTTGGGCTCAAAAAGGCATAAACAAATACATAGGAGAACCTTATAGTCATGCTCGACTAAAGTATTCATTTTTCATAAATATTCTATCCCAATTTGAAAAATAGTTAAACTTATACTAGGTAGACATATTTTCATTTAATTTAACGAGTTCGAAAAGACAAGTGCTCGAAAATATTTTCATGTTTTGGGAATCTGAAAAGAGCTAAAAGAGGACTCAAGGGGGTTCCTTTTTCGTAGATTTAATGAGCCCAAAAAAGTGATAAAAGTCTACTGATTCATCAAAATGACTTTTATTAACTTATAATATGCATGAAATTCTCCAATTACCATTTAACCTACTCAGAACACCACAAAAAGAAATAAAAATACATGACACATGGCAAAAATTAGGTCAAAATACTAAAATATATTACAATAATAACTAATTAGACCCTAAAAAGGTGAAAATGTAATTCATTTCTTACAATTTCCATTTTTACCAAGTTGAGTGAGCTCTGAGTGGGTTTTTACCTTCAATCTTCAGCAATTCATTGTAGCCAATCCGGTGCACCATTTCTAGTACCGTCAGTTCCAGGTAAGATACCTATCTTTTCTCTTCATTTCTATGGTTTCCATTTCTCATTTCATGCATTTTTAAGAGAATTTTTTATTTTTTAGGTTTATAAAGTCAACCTCAGTCCATCTCACCCCTCCTATATCATGACGTGCGATGCTTAAATAAAAATAACCCTTTGCGCCCATCACACCGTCTCTTCTTGGACAGAGTGACCCATTGCACTCACCCAAGTTTTTTGATGAAAAACTCTCTTCTGCGGACATAAGTGAACTCCCTAGATCTAGTGGCTTGATCTAGAAACAACATAAACAAAATACTTGTGCTTTCCATAGAGAAATTAGAATATTGAGGAAATAATTACCTTGAGTCCAATGAAAGTTATCCTCCAAACAATATAAATGGTACCTGCAAAAAAATTATAACAAACATGAGAACTATAAGATAAAAATAACATAGATTAATATTTCTAATAAATGAGTCAAGAAGGCATTGAAATACATATGCATCAAATAGACGTAAGTATAGGAAAAAAACGAAATTTGTATTAATGAAATGTAGGAGAAGATTACAACCCTTTTATAGATATTGAAAATGTAGATATTTCCCACCAAAGTTGTCCTTCCATAGCCACAAAATAGGCTTACGATTGTAACTCAAGGATGGTAATAGATCCTTAGGTAAAAAACAACAACATCAGCGCATAGCTAAGATTCTCCAAAATCCAACCCAGACTTCATGGGAGGTAGTGAATTTATAGGGTAAATAGGGTAGTTTGGGTTTTACCAATCTAGGATTTAGATCCACATATGAGGGAGGATAAGCTCTAGGGATAAGATATAAGACCTATAGGATAGGAATTTGAGATCCCAATCAATAGTAAATATTTAAAACCACCTTGGAAGTTTTTTAAAAGAGAAGATTCATAAATATTTTTATTTTTCCCAAAATTCTAGAACCATTACCCCGCAACAAAGGAAATATACACTGGTCAGTGTAGGTTCCTAGTTGTGCAACATAAAACCAGTGCATATGGTTAGAAGGTAGGGTGTGTTGGGGCCAACAATAGGTTTTAAATATGATTAACCCATAATTCTTGGAATTTTTGGAGAGATAATGCTTAAGGATTTGAAAAGGGATGATTGCAAAGTGTCAAGGATGTTGATTGATCTGGTTTCTAGGTCATTTAAGCAGATGTGACAAAATGACCAGTAATAGTGAGGTTGGGGTAACTACATCTTTGTCCCTTACTATTCCAAGGTCTATTGGGGCTTCATCTCCTTAATCATATTATCTTTGAAGAGGTTCCTTTATAGTTGGTTTTCGTTTCACATCTCTCAATTATTTTATAGTGTGTGTTGTTCGGTCCAAGTCTAGTTGGCCATAGGATTGTCTTAATTAATCAATTAATAAAATTTATATATTCATCATCGCTAACAAAATTATCTATTGTTCTCCATGATTGAGATACCATTCTCTGGAAGAGGATGGTACACCACCAAAAATATGTAGGATAACTCTATCATCAGTGGTCTTAGATAAAACCAAATTTGAGAGGGTTATATTTGGGTCAGAGGGAGAATACAAAGTTATCCTTGAAGTAGTAGATGAAATTCCACCACCACACATCAAACCAAATTTGACTAATCATCTTAGCCTTGTAATGGTACAAGTTATTTCCTTTCATTTGAAATTTTTTCCTTGTTCTCTCATCAAATATTTGGTGAGAGCGTGTCATTTAACTAGTTCACAAAAAAAAAGATAGATCAATGACTTTAAAATAAGTCACTTCGAGGGGGAAACCTCCTTTACATCAAATAAATTAATAATTATTGTATGATTCAAATGAAAATACCTCCTTGGTTTCTATAGGAGTCTAAAGGGTCAAAATATAATTAGGTCTTACATAACAATAATAATGTAAGGGAACACGTAAACATATGTTGATTTTTTGGAGCTCCAAGATGAACCCTAACTTTTCAGCAGTCGACTCCCATCCCTCCGCCGCCATCAGGCCTCTGCTTGGCCCTGTGGAACATGGCATCCATCGGTCAATCTTGGCCTTGATTCAACACAGGATGACACTAGCACACAAGGACGTGCACTGCTACGCAAAGAAAAATGTGAAAAAAACAAAGGTTGGGCTCCTTGCAAGTTGCGCACTTGCTGAAGCAGGTATGGAGGTGACTCCTTGTTGGAATCATGATTGTCATTAGACCAAAACCTGTAGGCATTAGTCTCCACTACAATCACCAAATTTAAGATCCACGAGATGTGGTTAGTCCATGTCATGAAACACACGGGGAGCATTGAACCCAATGTCCAACAACCTCCCCCGCAATGCGAGCTTGGTGAGTTTCGAACTCGAGAATTGTAAATCTGAAACAAATTGTTGGAATCACAATTGTTGTTAAACCACAACCCACAGGCATTGGTCTCCACTACAATCACCAAATTTAGGATCCATGAGAGGCAGTTAGTCCATGTCATGAAACACACAGGGAGCGTTGAACCCAATGTCCAACACTCCTCACTTACAGGTCTACAACAGCTATGCAGACATGAAGGGGACGACCTTCTGCCCCGAGGGATTCTCGAAAGATGTCAAGAGCTTTCACGCAATGACAGACAATGATCCCAATAATTGGGGAACTGTTAGAAGAATCGACGAAGAAAAAAGTTTTGGAAACGCAGAGTGGCTATGCAGCTCTTCCCTCAGCTACAGTCAAACTTGAGCCTTCGCTCCAGAGCGTACCCCCATGGTCCAGGGTCCAAGACAGTTCTCATACCTTCTAGATTCAGATTTCCATGCTCTGTGGTAAAACCCTGCTCTGCTGGGTTCGATCTAAATATCTAGTGCAGAGCCTTATGCAATACCTCAAACATAAGTAGGGGATACCTTCTTCCCTACAGATATTTCTGTATAAGGCTAAGCAGCTCGAAAACTCTCTTCCTCTCTCTTTTTACAATATAGAGAAAAATTATTCTCTGGTTTTAATCCTACATCTGCATGGAGGGGCTTCTGGGAAGCCATCCTCTTCACAATAATTCTCTTACAACGATACAGTCCATGCTCAATACCCTAAGAAAGTTGCCCAAACCCCTGAGTCTCCCAAGCCATTCTTAGTGGATAAATCGGAGGACATTCTAGCTATGGAAATCTCGCATCCATCACTTGATAACCAGACTCAACTAATGGAAGAAAAGGCCATCATTTTTTTTTTCCATGGATTATGGCCTCGCTCAGTAGATCTCTATGATTGGAACCACTCCACTTGGACCAATAACAACAGGTTCTTCTTCTACTCAAAGGGTTTTTCATATTTATGTTCACATTCAATGAGGATTATCAAAGAGTATTAATAGAGGGACCCTAGTTTTGGGGGGAAGTAGGGATATTCCTCACACCATGGTTCCGAGACTTCGATCCCTCCATGGCCGTCATTACCAAGCTCCCTATCTGGGTTTGGCTCCCTAACTTACCTGGTCATATTTGGCACTTCTCAGTCTTTCAAGGAATCGGAAACACCCTTAGACACGTCCTAGATACGGACACCTCCAGAGGGGAAGAAGGCATATATACCTTCAGCAGAATTTGTGCTGAAATAGACATTAGCAAAGGCTTGCCTGATCAAATCATTCTCAAAGTGGGATACTTCCATTGGACTCAGACCCTATATTATGAGACATAGCTTTCGGATGTTGTAATTGCCATCAAACAGGGCACCTTCATAACTCTTTCCCCTCCTTCCTTGCCCAAAATGAGAAGAGCAACTGGAAATCAAAGTCCAAACTTTGGAAACCTTGTGTACATCCACCCATGGATGACATCGACTCCTTCAGCTCATATGAGGAAGAGATCGAAGCAAATGAGGAAGAGGCAAAGCAGGAGAAGGACATGACCTCAGCAAACCTTATTGAGCCCAAGGGTCCTACGAGCGCTCAGAAGAGATCTCACGAAACCTCATCCTCAGACTCAGATAAGGAGTCATCTCCTTCAATCACCAACAATCTTCAAGTGGTTCTAACACACCCACCCCAGGATGGTTGGGTAAGAGTGTCAAAAAAGAAGGGAAATAAATTTCGTACTGAGGACTCCACCCATTCTCGGCAGAATCTTGTTTATGTCTTTTAGCCCCCATGTTCATCTTCTGGGCTCTCTTTGCTTCTCTCTTAGCTAATCATGGGACCGAGGTTGATTTCTCATCATTTCCAGCTACCTGAATCTCTAGCCTAGCTTGTTTGTAATCTCAATGTACCATACAGTTTTCTAATAGAATTAGTCTAATTTACCAAAAAAAAAAAATGTAAGGGAACACAATAATAATAATGGGATTCTATTGGGCGCAATAATAAAAATAGTGGGATTATATGGGGCACAAAAATAATAATATGGGGACTAAACTAGTATTATAGGGACCTAACATGCCCCTCTCATTCAAAAAAAAATCCTCTTTGGGTTTCCATATAACTTTTCAATTGTTTCCACAAATGCAGTAAAAATTGTGTTGGTTTTGATGTTGGGTGTGGAGCCTGATTATCTTGTTTACTTTGTATCACAACATTGGACCCCTGTACCTTAAAATGGGCGGCAACGCTGCCTGTAATTAATCGCTGCCGTGGGGGGTCCAGGGGGGGGCGGCAGCGCTTTTCGGAGCCCCCCCCCCCTGGCGGGGACTTTCGGGGGCAACGCCCCCAAAGCTAAAAAAAGATGTAAAATTGTCTTGTAAAAGTATAGTAATTTATAGTCAATTTGGGCCGTTCATTAGGCAAATGATCTGACGGTAGAAGTTATGTTTAGATTAGGGTTTTTTTCCCTAGAAGGAAACCCCTCGCTTTTATGAGGGCATTGTATTGCGGCTGTGTATTGTATGTGTATTCTCAAAGCGAGAAACAAAGAGGGATACTGTGAGAGAGAACAGAGGATATTACAACGGATCTGCTGTAGGTTTTGTCTCTTTAATTTTTGCTGGATAATAGAAAGGAAGGACTGGCTGTTCGGGGTGGAAGTAGCCCAAACTGGGTGAACCACGTATATCTGTGTCTCTCTGGTTTTATGTGTTTTGTGTGCTTGTATTTTTCTGCGTATTTTATGTGTTGCATTGCTCCATAATATATAATTTTCTAACAACTGGTATAAGAGCCGAAGGTATATTTGGCTGATAAACTCGCAGGAAAGAAGGGTTCCTTTTTTGAGTGGGAGCAATGGCGGACGATGGTAAGTTTAGGGTCGAGAAATTTAACGGCCAAAACTTCCTGCTATGGAAGATGCAGATGGAAGATTATCTGTATCAGAAAGATCTTTACCTACCACTGAGCGGAAAAACAAAGAAGCCGGCGGCCATGACAAACGCAGAATGGAACATTCTCGATAGAAAGGCACTCGGAACAGTACGGTTGTGCCTTGCGGCGTCAGTCGCCTTCAATATTTTGAAGGAAATAACAACAGAGGGTTTGATGCAGACGTTGGCGAAACTATATGAAAAACCCTCGGCTTCAAACAAGGTATTTCTTATGAAACGACTATTTAATATGAAGATGTCGGAAGGTGGATCTATTGTAGACCATTTAAATGAATTTAATACAGTTACCAGTCAGTTAAGTTCTGTAGGGGTAAACTTTGATGATGAAGTTAGAGCGTTGTTATTCTTGTGCTCATTGACAGAAAGCTGGAATGGTTTAGTCATGGCCATTAGTAACTCTGTCTCTGGATCTAGTACTTTAAAGTTTGATGATGTTGTCGGTGCTATCCTTAGCGAGGAAATGCAACGGAAAAGCTCCGGTGAGACATCGGGTAATGCTTTGAGTGAAGAGTCTAGGGGAAGAAGAATGGAAAGAGGAAAGAGCTCGGGATATCACAGTAAATCAAGGAAAGGTAGATCCAAGTCCAGATCAAGGATAGTGTGCTGGAATTGCGGAAAGAAAGGACACCTAAAGAAAGACTGTAGATCTCGGAAGGGAAAAGAAGGAGATACACAGCAAGAAAACAATCATGAAGAAAATGTGACAGGTGATGTGTTACAAGATGCTTTGATTCTTTCTTTCGAAAATGTTACTGATTCTTGGGTTGTAGATTCAGGGGCTTCATTCCATGCCACACCTGATAAGAATTATTTTCATGAATATGTTCAAGGAGATTTTGGAAGGTTGTGTGACAACTTTCACAGATAAAACTTGGAAGGTCACCAAAGGAGCGTTGGTAATAGCAAAAGGTGAAAAGGTTGGTACATTGTATTTATGCAATGGTATTTCTAACTATGTTAATGCTTTAACTTCCAAAGAAGCAGATGCAGCATTATGGCATCATAGGCTTAGACACATGAGTGAGAAGGGGATGAAAATTCTTCACTCAAGAAATTTGTTGCCAGGTTTGAAGAATGTTGATTTGGATTTCTGTGAAAATTTCATTTATGGAAAACAAAAGAGAGTCAGATTTCTCAAAGTTGGGAAAGAAAAGAAGAGCGAAAAATTGGAGCTTGTGCATACAGATGTATGGGGACCTGCTCAAGTATCATCTCTCGGTGGCTCTCGTTATTATGTTACTTTTATTGATGATGCAACTAGAAAAACATGGATTTATTGTATTCAGAATAAATCTGATGTATTTGATACTTTCGAGAAATGGAAAGCTTTGGTTGAGATTGAGACAGGAAAGAAGTTGAAGTGTCTCAGATCAGACAATGGAGGTGAATATTGCAGCAAAGAGTTTGATAGGTACTGTTCAGAGCATGGAATTCGTAGAGAGAAGAAAGTTCCAAGAACACCACAAGAAAATGGTGTGTCAGAAAGGATGAACAGAACAATCATGGAGCGTGCAAGGTGCATGAGATTGCATGCAGGATTTCCTTTACAATTTTGGGCAGATGCTATAGATACTGTTGTTTATCTAATAAACAAAGGGCCTTCAAGTTCCTTGGATGGTGGCATTCCAGAGGAAGCATGGACAGGTAAAAAGGTAAACTACTCTTTTTTAAAGCCTTTTGGCTGTGAGGCCTTTGTCCATATTAATAAAGAAAATAGAACAAAGCTTGAGGCAAAATCAAAGAAATGCACCTTTATTGGATATGGTGTTAATGATTTTGGTTATCGCTTATATGATTATGAAAATCACAAAATCATTAGGAGCAGAGATGTAATATTCAATGAAAAGGTATTGTATAAGAATCAGTTGCAGGAAAAGAAATAGGAAAAAGAAAGCAAGGAATACATGGTTCTTGATGAGATAACTGAAAAAGTAAAGGTGCCTGAAAATAATAATAATCAACAACCACAGCAGCAGCAACCACCACAATAGCAACAAGCACCTCAAACACCTGAAAGTGGTGTTAGAAGATTTACCAGGATAAGTAGACCCCCTGAACGATACTCTCCTTCATTATATTATTTATTGTTGACTGATTCTGGTGAACCCGAATGTTATGAAGAAGCAATGCAGGTTGAAAGCAGGAAGAAGTGGGAGCTAGCCATGGATGAAGAGATGGACTCCTTAATGCATAACCAAATTTGGGACTTAGTCAAGTTGCCTACAGGTAAAACTACATTGCAGAATAAATGGGTTTACAGGCTGAAGGAAGAAGATGGAGGAAAACAGAGGTACAAAGCTAGACTTGTGGTGAAGGGGTTTGCACAGAAGAAAGGTATTGATTTTGATGAAATAGTTTCTCCTGTTGTTAAAATGAATTCAATCAGAACTATTTTAAGTCTTGTAGCAACGGAAGATTTACATCTTGAACAGTTAGATGTAAAGACAACATTTCTCCATGGAGATTTGGAGGAAGAGATATACATGCAGCAACCAGAAGGATATGAGGTAAAAGGAAAAGAAAAATTGGTGTGCAGGTTAAAGAAGAGCTTGTATGGCTTAAAACAGGCTCCAAGGCAGTGGTATCTAAAATTTGACAAGTTTATGTCTGAACAAGGTTATACTAGATGTCACTATGATCATTGTGTTTATCTAAAAAGGAAAAATGATGGCAGCTATATTATATTGTTATTGTATGTAGATGACATGCTTGTTGCAGGGTCTAACATGTAGGAAATAAGTGTGCTCAAAATAAAATTGGCAAATTCATTTGCAATGAAGGATTTGGGAGCTGCAAAAAAAATCCTTGGTATGAGGATAACTAGAGACATGAAAAATTGCAAATTAACACTGTCTCAGAATGAGTACATAGACAAGGTGTTGAAAATATTTAATATGCAGAATGAAAAACCAGTTAGTACACCTTTTTCTAGCCATTTCAAACTTAGTAAGGAGATGTGCCCAAAGACCCAAGAAGACATGGATTATATGTCTAAAGTTCCATATGCATCAGCAGTTGGAAGCTTAATGTATGCAATGGTCTGCACAAGGCTTGATATTGCACATGCAGTGGGAGTTGTAAGCAGGTACATGAATAATCCAGGAAAAGAACATTGGATGACAGTAAAATGGATTCTCAGATATTTGAGAGGTACCACAAATCAAGCATTATGCTTTGGTGGTTCAAACATTGCTCTACAGGGATATGTTGATGCGGATATGGCAGGTGACAGAGATAACAGGAGGAGCACTACAGGATATGTATTTACTGTAGGTGGAACAACTGTCAGTTGGGTTTCAAAAATCCAAAGTGTTGTTGCACTTTCAACAACAGAAGCCGAGTATGTTGCTGCTACAGAGGCTAGTAAATAAATGATTTGGTTACAAAGGTTTATGGATGAATTGGGTAAGAAGCATGATATGGGCACACTATACAGTGATAGCCAAAGTGCTATTCATCTTGCAAAGAACTCAACATTTCATTCCAGGACTAAACACATACATCTCAAGTACCATTTCATATGGTCAGTATTGGAAGATGGAGAGTTGAAGGTGGAAAAGATACACACTAGCCAGAATCCTGCAGATATGCTAACAAAAGTTGTAACCAGGGAGAAACTGAGAACATGCTCAGTTTCAATTGGTCTTCAAGGATGACGATGAAGATTAGAAACAGCCAGGTCCAAAGAGGAGTCATTTTCCAGCAAATGAAGCAGTGATGGAGTTGCTACAATCAGTCTCCAAGTGGGAGATTGTTGGGTGTGGAGCCTGATTATCTTGTTTACTTTGTATCACAACATTGGACCCTTGTACCTTAAAAGGGGCGGCAACGCTACCTGTAATTAATCACTGCCATGGAGGGTCCAGGGGGGGCGACAGTGCTTTTCGGAGCCCCCCTTGGCGGGGATTTTCAGGGGCAGCGCCCCCGAAGCTAAAAACATATGTAAAATTGCCTTGTAAAAGTATAGTAATTTCTAGTCAATCCGGGCCGTTCATTAGGCAAATGATCTGATGGTAGAAGTTATGTTTATATTAGGGTTTTTTTCCCTAGAAGGCAACCCCTCGCTTTTATGAGGGCATTTTATTACGGCTGTGCATTGTATGTGTATTCTCAGAGCAAGAAACAGAGAGGGAGACTGTGAGAGAGAACAGAGGATATTACAGCGGATCTGCTGTAGGTTTTGTCTCTTCATTTTCTTGGATAATAGAAAGGAAGGACTGGCTGTTACAGGTGGACGTAGCCCAAACTAGGTGAACCACGTATATCTGTGTCTCTCTGGTTTTATGTGTTTTGTGTGCTTGTATTTTTCTGCATATTTTATGTGTTGCATTGCTCCATAATATATAATTTTCTAACATTTGAAAGGATGGGATAACACACAAAAGTGTGCATACTTGGTAATACTATCATCTACCACCATGATGACACTCTTTCCTTTAGACTTGGGTGGACTTGTGATAAAATTCATTGAGACCTCCTCCCAATGCTAACTTGGAATGAATAATGGTTGTAAAATATCTGGGGTTTTATATTTTCTTGACTTTTTTTAGTTGGAAAATCAAACATTCAGGCACAAAATTTTGAACACCAAATTTAGGGCCATCCCAAAAAATTCCTTTTTGGCCCTCTGGTAAGTTATTAAAAATCCCAAGTTCCTCCTAAAAGAGAGGTTTTCAATTCCAAAATAACTTTTTTTTTGAGTTTGTAGCTCTTACATAGACATAAGTGATATTTGTACGATTGTGAATCATTTTTCTAGATAAAAGTATCATATGCATTTGGATATTGTTGCAACTTTTTAATGAGTTTCCACACTTTTTCATCATTCCTCCATTCATCCATTGCTTCATTTATCCAATCAAGTTTGATAACAGAAATGGCATAAAGAAATGCCTCAACATCCTCATCCTTTCTTAAGAGTGCATCAACAACAACCTTTTGCTTCCATTTCTTGTATATGATTTCAAAGTCATAACCCAACATCATTTTTACCCCTTTTTTTCTCTTTTGAAGATAATATTTATTCCAAGAAGTATTTAAGGCTATCATGATCCTTTTTTATCTTGAAGTGTCTTCCAATTAGGTAAGGGCACCAGTACTTCAAGGCATGTAGAATTTCCAACATTTCCTTCTCATAAAAGGGCTTGTGTAAATTATTTCCCTTGATTGGATTACTTTCAAAGGAAATGGGTCTTCCTTCTTGCATAAAACTAACATCAATTCCATTTCCTAAGGCATCACATTCCACAATAAGGGTATTTGTGAATTCATGTGTAACTAAAATTGGAGCTCGACACATTGCCTCTTTAAGATATTCGAATGCCTTAGTTGCTTTTGGAGTGCAAGAAAATGTATCTTTCTTCAATAATTTTGATAGAGGTATTGTTATTTTCCCATAATTCTTAACAAACTAGTGATAATGCCTTGTCAACCCAAGAAATCCTCAAATATCCCATAAGGTTGAGGGGATTTTCCATTCCTCGATGGCTTTACTTTTGTAAGTGTCTACCTTAACACCCTCATGATACATAATATTACCCAAATATTCCAGCTCTTGTACCAAAAATAAATATTTGGAGGTTTTTGCATACAAGTGTTTCTCCTATAATAGTTTGAATACCATGTCAACATGTTGGAAATCATCCTTCCAATACTTTTTGTATATTAGTGCATCATCAAAATACACTGACACAATTTTTTTAAGGAAGGTTTTGAAACCAGAATTCATCAAACCTTGAAATGTGGAAGGTGCATTAGTAAGGCCAAAAGGCATGCCAAAAATTCATAATGAAATTCATTAGTTCTTAATATAGTTTTCGGAATGTATTCAATCTTCATTCGAATTTGATGATATCCTAAAAGAAGATCCAACTTGGTGAAGTAAATTTCTCCATGTATTTCATCCAACAATTCATCAATGGAGGGAATGGGAAATTTATCTTTAATAATGAGCTTGTTGATCTCCCTATAATTTAGACACATACACCATTACCCATCCTTCTTTTGTACCAATACTACTACAACAGAGAAAGAACTTTGGCTAGGTTGAATTATACCGACCTCTAGCATTTCTACAACCATGTGTTCAATTTCACTCTTATAGGAATAAGGATATTTGTAAGGTCTTATGTTTGGAGGAACATTTCCTAGAATAAATTAAATAGCATAATCATGATCACAAATAGGTGGGAGATCATTGGTAGTCTCAAATACCTTGGAATGATTATCAAGGACTCTTTGGAAATCTATAGAAATGGGTGACTTAGATGTTTGAACATATAGTGAGCATAATAGTGAAATTACACCTCATTATTGATTCTTCAAAATATTTTTCATGCCATTGGATCTGATTATCATACCAAGTTTCCTAGCGATACCCCTTAATTCAATTTTCTTTCATTCACAAAATAATTTCAAGAAAATTTCTTGAACATTACAAGATATTTTCCCTAAATATTATAACCATTGGAATATTAATACAACATGAACACCACCCATTGGAATGGAAATCATTGGACTATTCAATACATATTCCCCCTTGGTTAGGTTTATATTATGTCACTTCCCTGAGCACTTTATAGTTCCTCCATATGCAACCATCACTTGACAATCTGGTGTTGGATATAGAAAGTGATTCAAATCCTTGGATATCTTACAATGAATAAAAGTATGGGTCCTATATGAATCAATCAACACTGTTACCTTTTTCTACTAGATATATCCTTCTGTATTGAGAGTTTGAGGAGTGGTAATTCCTTCTAATGCATTACAAAATATGGTTGGACTCATTTCTTCTTTTTCATCCCCTATAGTTGGTTACTGGTGTATATCTTCCTCTTTTGATGATTCTTGTTCCTTTTCTTCCTCCTCTTCACAATATATGTAAAATAATGTCTTCTAAGTATGATTATGATCTTAGTGTATTTTCTATAAAAAAATATAATTGATCCTTTTTTCTCTTTTTTCCTCCAGTTTTTGTGGTGCTAACCTTGTAGGTTTTGGAAGACTAGGAGCAGAAAAACTTCCATATTTATAGTTATGAGTGGTATAGCTCCTTATTGCCATAATTTTTCTTTCAAATTTCCTTGCCACCTTCAATGCATTCTGTAATGAATTAGGTTACAAAATACAAACCTCATGTTTCATGTTATACTTTAAAGTACCTATGAAGAGATCAATCATATTATCCTCTGGAATATCAGTTACATTAGAAGTCCTCAATCTCCTCTACCATTGAACCCTTTTGTTTGAGATTTATCAACTAGCTAAAGAAGGTTATGCTCTTTGTTGTTAAGTCCCTATATTAATAGTGTAGCCCCTTATTATGTTAGTGTAGCCCCCTTATTGTTATTATTGTACCCCTGTAACCCCCATATTGTTATTATTGTGCCCTTACATTATTATTGTTAGGTCGGCTAGGATTACATTGTGGCCCCACTAGGATTATATTGTGGCTCCATGGACTCCTATATATAGAAGGAGGTTTTGTTCATTTGTATCATCCAAGAATTGTTCATTTATGTAATGTATTGGAGGCTGCCCCCTCGAAGTGGCTCATTTCTAAGGCGTTGATATCTCTTTTCTTCTCTTTTTGGAGTTGGTTACACAACATTTGGTATCAGAGCTTTGGATTCTAGGGTTTCGCTGCTCCAAACAGGTCATCATGGAATTTTCGCAATAAATTTTTTTCTACTAAGTTTTAGAAGCTGAAATTTTTAGGGTGCGAAGCAGAAATCCTGAGGAAGATTGTCTAAAAATTTCAGAGCTTGGTTCGCAATATTTTCGGAGATATCATCTGTGGAAGTTAGGTCTTTTTTCAAGCTCCTAAACAGGTCATCGTTGAATTTTCGCTATAAATGTTTTTCTACAAAGTTTCAGAATCTGAAATTCATATGGTTCAAAGCTGAAATCCTGAGGAAATTCATCAAAAAATTTCAGAGCTTGGTTCGCAATATTTTTGGAGATAGGATCTGTGGAAGGTAGTGCTTTTTCAGGCTCCTTAATTTCATCTCAAAGAGGTGATCGTGGGAAAATTTTAATAACTCTCTCTCTGGGCATCAGATTGGAGTGTCGTAAAAATTGGTTGCAAGTACACGGACTGTAGTTTCTTGGATATCAATTTCAGATCCAAAGGATGAAACAGTAACACGTGGCAAGTCGTACAAGTTCACTCTACTGAACCAGTCCATAATTAGGTCATTGTGGGAGATTGGACATAACTTTGTCTTGGAGAATCCAAATCAGGTCAGACCTATGGCATTCAAAACAGAATTCAGAGGGATATTTCATTTCTAAATTTAAGATATTGAAGAGTCACAATCACAGAGATAATCCAATTCCAATATTGAGCTCCTCAAAAGCAAGTAAAAGGTGTGTATTGTTTTTCCCAAATTGCATAAATCTTGTTTGAAAAATCAGTTTGAAGTGATTCCAAGGGCATATTGAGCATATATTTCAGTATTGCGTTCTGAAATGCCTCTTAAAAATAATTCAACACCCATTAAGCCCTCAGAAATCTATATTATGATGCATGAAGTGGAAGAATTGTAGTATGAGATATCAAAATTACAGTACCAAGTGCAACATGTTTCGATCTTACGAAGAGCAATTGAAGATGAAATAGATGGTTTAAAAGCAGAAATGGAGGCTAAGTTGGATGGTTTGAAGGATCAAATAATAGCAAATATGGATGATAAATTAGTGGAAGATCACATCGAACATCAACAACAAGTTCTCCAACTCTCAAAGGATAACCCAACTTTGGTGCAGAATCTAATGAAACAACAAGAAGATCAACATGGCATCGAAAGAAGTTATGAAGCAGTCATAGAAACAAGAACTCGACAAGTATGATCAATTTCAGAGTATCTCAGCAAGTGGAAGAACTTTCCTGTAGAAGATTTCACATGGGAGGATGAGAATTTTATACAGAAGCATCAAGAAATAATCAAGCGTTGAGGACAACACTTGTTTGAAGGAGAGGGGCATGTTAAGTCCCTATATTAATAGTGTAGCCCCTTATTATATTAGTGTAGCCCCCCTTATTGTTATTATTGTACCCCTGTAACCCCCATTTTGTTATTATTGTGCCCTTAAATTATTATTGTTAGGTCGGCTAGGATTACATTGTGGCCCACTAGGATTACATTATGGCCCCATGGACTCCTATATATAGAAAGGAGGTTTTGTTCATTTGTATCATCCAAGAATTTTTCATTTATGTAATGTATTGGAGGTTTCCCCCTCGAAGTGGCTCATTTCTAAGGCGTTGATATCTCTTTTCTTCTCTTTTTGGAGCTGGTTACACAACATTTGTATCCTCATAATGCACTACCAATTCCTCTGTAAAAATTTTCTAAGTGACAATTTCATTACGAGAACAAATCCATTGGCTACTAAATATAAAGATGCAATGTGTACCTTTTGTGTGTGTTTCACATCATGTAGATCAAAGAATTTCTCCATCTGTATTATCCATCATACTAGATCCTTTCCATCAAACATCCTCATATCGATCTTTGGAATATGGTTGGTCTTCAACCTAAAGTTGGAGTCTCTAAAATCATGATTCACATTTTGTTTTTTCTCTTCATGAGTTTTATGAAATACCGTATTACCACTAGGAAACCATTCTTATAGCAACTTTGTCAAACCTTCCATGTATGTTTTTAAATTGTTCATGTCACTTTTTATTTCTTGTTTCAAACCATCCATGCCACATTTTATTTGTGCTTTTAAACCATCCATGTTTCCTTTCAGTTCTTTTTTTAAACCATTCATCATTACTTCCAATTCATTTTTGGTTTCTCTTTGTGAGAGCGAAAATTATTGCACTTGTTCCTACAATTTTGATATATCATATTGTCTTTCTTCCTCTTCTTCATGTGTCATAGTAAATTTTTTTAAGGGATTAATATGTGTATAATTTTTCTGTTTATGAGGAATTTTGGAACCAAATAATGATATATATGCTTCACTATGATATTTGAGTCACTTCAAACTATTTTTTCAAACAACATTTCTACAAAATTAAAAATACACACCTTTTAGATCTTGATTTTGAGATTGTTTATAGGTTGATTTTGAAATTGTTGTCTTTTTTATTTCAGCCTCCCAATGTCTGAAATTTTTTTATATGGTAACCCTTTGTGTCCTCTTTCCAGCCCCATAATCTATACCAAGATTTTATTCTTCACAATAGAGCTATATAAAATCTCCCAAGATGACCTACTTATGGACTAGTGCAATAGAGATAACTTGTATGGAAATGCCACATGTCCTTGTTTCAACCTTCAGCCCTAAAAATTGTACCCAAGAATCTACATTTTGTTCACTTTCAGCCATTTTTACAAAATTCAATTTGGATTCCAAAAACAAAATTTATGATCATTTTCCCCAAGACATCTGTTTGAGACCAAATTTAGGAGCATCCATAACCCCAATTTCCTTGGACGATATATTCTAAACTATAATGAACCAAGAGCTAAGATTTCAACCAAATGCTCTTCAATATTTTGTCTCTTTTTTATCTCAATTAAATGGTTTGAAGGGTTGTTGAAAAAAACCTATACCGAAATTTCCACGATGACCCATTTGAAGCAACAAAACCCTAACATTGATACCAAATTTTATGTAACTAATTCACAAAAACAAAACAAAAGATAAATAAATGGCTTGAAAATAAACCACTTCAAGGGGGAAACCTCATTTTACTTCAAATAAATGAAAACTTATTGTATGATTCAAAGGAAAATACCTCCTTGGTATATATAAGAGTCTAAAAAATGAAAATAAAATTAGGGCCTACATAACAATAATAATGTAAGGGCACACAATAACAATAGTGGGATTCTATGGGGTGCAATAATAATAATAGTGGGCTTCTATGGAGCACAACAATGAAAATATGAGGACTACACTAGTATTATAATGATCTAGGTGGATATTGGTGGCCACTCGCCTATTCCACCTATACCTCCAATAAGTTTCACCAGTTTCCTCGTTTATAGTGGCATTTACTATTTTTAGCATTTTTTTGGGCCTTGAACTTCTGGAGCAGTTTTGACCTCCGGCGTTTTTTTTAGGTCTGTAGCAAGCCCATAGCCATAGGATAGGGCATGATGAAAATATTGTAGTACTCGAAGAGATATTTCCAAGGAGGTATCGTACGCACCAAACAGAGATAATATGACCAAGTTACGACCCTGGGAAGTTGGTTGCCCAACTAACCCCAACGAGGTCCACGAACTCTTGGTTTTCCATCTCCTAGTGTTAGGTTTTTGGTTTTTTAGGGTTTTATCTTGTTGTCCAATAATAAAAAGGCCCTTGAGCCTCATTGTAACATAATTTAGAGGCATGTAGCCACCACATCTCTTCTCAGATATAAGCTACCATCGCCTGAGCTAGTTTATTTCCATTTTGTCCTTAAGTATATTTCAGTTCTTTGTTATTAATGAAACGAAGTTTTATTTCTACCTCACCTTTGTGTTTATGGTTATATATGTATTTTTTTGTGTTCATGTTTAAGTTCGGATCATATAGGGACCTAATAGAGTGGTGCATCCACCATGGGAGAGGCGAGACCTTAATCACCATCTACATCTTGAGTTTCATTTGTGATGTCTTTGGTGGTATTGATTAGTGCTATAGAGTCCACTCCTCCTTTTTTGATAACAATGCTTTCCCCACTTTGGGGCATACCACCAGTTTCTTCTGTAACCCCAAATAGTTTTTCCAAGTCTATGATCTGTATCCCTCGCTCCTGCCAGATTTGTGTTTAGTACGAGGGATATCCAAAGTCCACTTATGGGAGGTGGGTGGTTCCCACCTACTTTTTTTATCCCAATGTTTGTGATATCTAGCATGGGAAAACCTTATTCAGGGTATCTTTCAAATAAGTCTACATTTTTTCCTAGTCAGTCCAGGGGAAATAATGTTTTCGAAGGGACATATAATCTATGAGGTAGTTTTGCGATAGGAGGAATGAATTTCTTTAAAATTTTCAACTACTTTAGAGGGGAATTTTACCCGCTAATACCACTATTCCTACAACTATTACCACTTACGATGGTGCTTTCACATTAGGAGGTTATCCTTCTAATGTAGGGTATAATCTCATTGGCAACCATGTTAAAAAAAGTGCAGCAAGAAATTCCTAATTTAATTTTCCCTTGAATTAAATTAGGAGAATCATAATTCCACATCACAAGACAAATTGAATGATTTAACTAAGTTTTTATCATTTAGTTGGCTTAGTTAATTCAAATTTTGGGCTTAAATTGAGTTGTGTACAGTGATTCCTAAATTTTAGGAGCCTAGGTTGAGTTTAATTTTAGTTGTAACAATTTAATTCAGTTAAATTGAGTTAAGGTCAGTTAAATTTGTTCCAATTGTTGGAGGAACTAGTAGGAGGTCTAGTAGTAGGGTGCAGCTTTAGTTTTAAAATGGCTAACTAATCAATCCGCTAATAATTAACTCATGCATGCATGAAATTCGAGTTACCCGATTGATATTGGAGTTCAAGGGAAGTGTACTATTAGTTGTATAATTATCCAAGTTGTACAGGTGGTGCATACAACCAGAGAAGGGCCTATAGGGATTGCACAGTTCTGGATGGGGATTTCCCTAATTAATAGAGGGATAATTCCTTGAGAAACAACGCAAGGAAATAGGAGCTTAGAAGGTAGTAAAATTGGCTAAGTGTTGGCCAGATTCATTCTGTGAGGCAAAGAGATAGATTATACTTGTGCAGAGGCTGCTCAGCCTTGAGCAAGCATTGTATTTCTTCTCTATTTTCTGACTAATGTAATACATATAGGAAGGGGTTTTGAGTAGTTTCTTTCCCCTAGATAAAGACTTGTGTATGTGTGTTAAATCATGATGCATAATTTTGATATATGTTCTCAATCGTGAATTACTTTCCGCAAATGAATAGAGTAGATTTGAGTCTTATGTTTTAGAACATTACATGAGCAATATTGAATGTACAATTAATTTCTACATGGTATCGGAGCTAGATTCACAGTAGAGAAGAGAATTCGAAGTTGTCTTTGTAGGAGGAATGAGTTTGCAGGATCTATTCTTTAGAGCTAGAAAGACTGTGTTCTATGGTATAAGGATAGAGTATTTCATTGAGGGTACCTCAAATTATATTGCTTGGAAGGACTACATGGAGGGAGTCATGGAAGATAATGGGCTAAAATAATTCATTGATAATGATATTTGAGACCAGTAGTAGACGATGCTCATAATATAGATTATTGGAAGAAGAGTGTAGCAAAGGAGAGGAGGATCATATTGGAGAGAGTATGAGACCATATTTTCTCTAATATCAATAGGAAAGAAACTCTGTATGAAATGTGGAAAGCATTGAAATATTTGTTACAGAATAGTAGTGACCACAGGAAGCTGGAACTCAAAGACAAGCTTCAGAATATCAAGATGCAAAAGGGTGACACAATACCATAGTACCTGAGTAGGTTCACTCAATGTCGTGATGAACTTGGGAGTGTTGGTGTTATTGAGATTCAACAAGATGATGATCCTAGTGAAAATTCATCTCCTACACTAGGTGGGGCCCGCAGGCTATTTTTAGATGTATATCTTTTTTTAGAATGTTGAGAAAAGTCTATTTATATCTATTTATAGATGATCGAGAAAATTATATGGATGGATGGGCATCTATTTTTAGAATGCATGTGCGAAGACAGTTCATTGATCGCAAGTCTAAAAATAGAATGCATGTCAATTATTGTTAGCTCTTAACAATAATTAGACAATAAATAATAATCTATTCTCTTGAAGCACTTGATTTCAGTTAACTGATGTGGAAAACCAGTTAACTGAAGGAATTTTGAGTTCTAAAGTTGGTTGGTGGGACATGCAAGTGGAATTCATTGTAACTAAGGGATAAAAAATATGCACAGAGTCAGATGTGTAGTTATGTGAGCTGTAAAGTAGTTTAACTCAGTTAAGTGAATTAAACTCAGTTGTGCTAGTTGTAAAGTTGTAAATAAAGATACACTAGTGAGAGATCAGTGAATTAAAAATTAAAATACTTCACATGGAGTGATCTCACATGCAACTGAAGATTTACTATTGTTAACTACATGCATGTCAGATCCAGTGGAGACCCAATGGAGAGATAGTTGAAAGGGATAGTTTGACTATCAGTTGTGACTGTAGTGGGTGCACAAGTGCAACCAAACACACATCGGATATTCCAATAAGGATTGCGTAGCCAAGGCAAGGCAAGATCAAATTCATTTAGGGATTTTGATCAGCAGGGATTGCATAGTGGAGGCAAGCTATCAAGAGGCAGTAAATTGGTGCATGTTTATGCCAATTTTTGTATGACAGTGCGAGACGCTTGTATATTGTACTGAGAGCTCTTGGATTAGAATTTTGTATGAGATTGTTTTGTGATCCATGATATATACATAATATATGATAGTGGGGTTTTTAGCTTTATGCTTTCCTAGTAAAAACAATTGTGTTATGTGTGATTGATCTTTCTTCATGTGTTTGCAAATGTTGATTAAATTTCCGCAAAGATTTAAGTAGAAGGATTTTGTATTTAATATTGGCATATAATTGTTAGATCAGGATAATCTGGAAATATATAATTGTATTAAAATTTCTACATGGTATCGAAGCAAAGAATATTGCAATATTGAAGTAGTAGCTGAGTTTTTTGGTGGAAACAATTTGATTTTGCTGCAGTAATTTCTTGGTGCGACAGTTGAGTAAACATCAAAATGGCTTTCAATGGTTTGTGGTTAGAGCATGCACTCGAGGGCAGTTCGAACTACATTTCATGGAAGGATAGGATGGATGCAGTGCTTAAAGATAATTTCTTGAAGGAATTCATCGACAGTGGTGTTCCTAAGCCCACTTCGACGGATGTTGCATTACTTGACGCCTAGCAAAATAAAGTAGTGAAGATGAGAAGGATTTTTTTGGAAGGTGTGCGAGACCATATTGTCTCAATCCTTCATGGGAAAGCCACTCCATTTTCGATGTGTAATTGTTTTACGGATCTTTTCCAAAGTAGCAGCGACCATAGGAAATTGGCACTGAAGGATAAACTCAGAAATATCAAGATGGAGAAGGGTGAAAATATTCTTAAGTGTCTGACAAAGTTTTTCCAATGTCATGATTAACTGGAGAGTGTGGGAATCATGGTTTCTGATGATGATTTGGTGAGTTTGGCTCTCTTGGGACTTCCTAAGAGTTGGCACAGTTATTAAGACTCTGTCAACAGACATGAAAAACTGTCAGATTGGGAACGACTGTGTTCGGATCTAGTGCAGAAGAATTTTAGGTGGAACACCAGAGATGGCTCTTCATCAAAGCATGATGATGAAGAGGATTGTTCTTTCACTGCCAAAGCAAGGAAATGGAAGGGGAAGAAATTCCATTCAAAATCTTAGGCTAAAGGCAAGAAGCTGGATTTGTCCAAGGTGAAGTGTTTTCACTATCACGAACATGGGCATCTCGCCACTAATTGCCCACAGAAAAAGAATAACAAGAATTTTGTTGGAGATGCAGCTGGTGAGGCCCTTGCCTCGCAATTTGAACTTGATTTCTCTTTGATCGCATGCTTGGTTTCAAGTGCATTGGGATTGGTTTGGTATCTTGATACTGGTGCCTCCTTCCACATGACGGGAGATAAGGAGCTTTTCAGTGACTTGGAGTAGAAAGATCTCCAAATGCATATAAATATGGGCGACGATGGACGATACAGTGGGAACGACATTTGTACCATTACCTTTGAGAGGGAGTTAGTTAAACCATTTATTTTGAAAGATGTTATGCATGTTCCAGGTCTGAAGAAAAACTTAGTCCCAGTCGCGATGTTGGAGGATAGAGGTTATGACATTGTTTTCAGCTATGGAAAATCTTTCCTACTGTTAGCCAGCTATAAAATTTGTTATATCAAATGCTAGCTAAACATTTTTGGAGTCTTCAAGAAACAATTTTTATTAATAAAATATATTATCTCTTGAAGACTCTTCAAGGCCTCATGCCTTTGTCCAAATCTTCACTGCTATTTCCATCTTAAAAAATCTGAAATTCTGTTGATTTCATTAAGGAAATACTGCTCCAAAGGCCATTTTCCCCCTCCTTCCACTTCCAAAAATAACCTCATTTTTACCCCTTTATTCCCCATAAAATCCTTCATTTTCATATTTTTCCCCTTTCCCTTCCATCAAAACCCCTTTGATAGGGTTTAAGACTTTTTCTTTGCCTTATCGAAACCCTCAAAACCCTTTGAAAACCAGAGAAAATCATAGAAAAATACATATTTTTGTATAAGGATTTAAGCCCCCTTAGGCCAAAATCCTAAACCACTTCCCCCACATGCCTACGTCCTACAAAACAGGCGCTATGCCCATCAGGCGCTTATCGCATCGGAAGTAATCAGTGAGCGCAAGTCTTTAACTTTCATAAAAGCCTCCGATGTGATTAGCTCTGTTATATATGAGCCCCGGTCCTTTTTCCGCTTCACAAAACCAGAGGCCCGCAATCGGGGGCTCAAACTAATGAATAAACCCTGTCCGATTGATATTTTCCTTTGTTAAGTCATAAAACCCACTTACCTAAAGTTTTGGTCTAATGCGTCGGAGTTATGTTTTTAATGTAAAAATGGGTTGATTGAAATAGACAAGCTTCATTTCTCCAATGCGATTGGCCCTTTATTATAAAAAGCCTCGGGCCTATGGCTCTTCATATAAACCCACAGCCCCGCAGACGGGCGCCAACCATTTCATATATATATCCCGCCCCCAAAGCATAAAACCTTTGTATTATATTAAATTTTTTGGGTTTTTCATGTTATAAAGTTTTTCGCCAGTGCAAAGTCTTCAAACGTTATTGACCATTGATCTTGGTCCGATCAACGATCACCGCCAATTCACATTGCAAGTTTTCGCCGGGTGCCTTTTTATATGTTTTCCCCCCATCTCCGATTGCGATGCCCCGATCACATAATCACATCGGCCTTCCCCGATCGCATAATCGCATCACCCCACCTCCGATCGCCGATTGCGATCTCCTTACGCATCTCCCACCATCGATCTGATCTGCAGATCGACGGTCTTCATCTAATCGCATCGGATCTTTCCATCGGATGTGTTTTTAACTTTTGTTTCTCCCCCTGCTGATTGCGATCTTCTGATTGGATCTGGGCCATCCACGTGTCCAGATCAAACGATCCCAGATCATTACCGCATTACTTCATCGCCCTCCACCCTCGCCAAAGGTTTAAACCTTAGTTTTTTGCATTTTCTTGTTAAAACAGAATAATGTGAATCCTTCACATTATTAGTCTGCCGCTTATCCCGACCGTTGATCTTCTTGATCACTCATCAATCAATGGCTCTGACTTAATTATCCCTCTACTCTCCTTTTTTAAACCTCTTCTACGCAATTCTCCACCATTGGATGATGCCATCTAACGGCCATTCTCCTCCCCTTAGCCTCCGAAGCAGTTAAACCTAATAACGTAGGATTTTATTAATCTTTTTGTCTTTTTGTTTTTGTAGGTGTTTAATGGTTTATCCATTATATTGAAGAAAAAGCTAAAAGCTGGGAATGATGATTCCCATGCCTTTGATTCATCAAAATAAACCATTCGCAGGGCTTAAACTCCACGTCTCGTCAATGCTTCATGAGGCATTGATGCCATACGAGCCTTGCGCGGCCTACACATCAACAAGACACTGTGATTTTAAATCACAATTAAAAGAGTATCAGTGTTGAAGACAGAACATAGAAAAACAAAAGATTGAAGGCAGATTTGTGGGGATCACGGCTAAGATTGATTATCAAAAGCCTAATCCCCCAAATTAAAAATAGAATTAAAGGTAAATCAAAATATCTATCAGACAGAAAGACCTCCACCACCACAACAGAGGCAAATTGATTCCTCCCAGCTACCACAAAGCCACCTGTGCCTCAAAGCATCAAAACAGAGGCCGAAGTTATTGATAAAAAACAAATATTTCCTCAGCGTAGCCGAAGATTTAATTATGCTAAGGGAACTTAATGTAAAAATATCAGCAGAGTTATTACATTCATGACACAGAGCCTAAAGGTCAATAAAAGCTCCCACCAAGCTTTAATCTTAATTGTAAAACATTTAATACAGAGGACACCTATGTACACTTCTCCATCGAGCCCATCAAAAGGCCGAGAAGTCATTAGTCTGTATTAATTGCCTTGGGAGATCTTTTATCAGATCTCACCTCCTCATTCTTCTATAAATACTTCTGTAGAGAATGAGAAAATGTTGTTTGTTGAATTTTGAAATATACTTGAGCTCGAAACTCCTACTTGTAAATAGTGTTCACTGGCTCTTGAAGCTCTGTTTGTGATTAGAATAGTTAGGCTAAATAGTGAAGATGATTGTTGAACTGAAACATTGGACCTGAAGACTGTAAATGGTTTGACATCAATAAAAAGTTGTTTCTTGGGATCCTGGTCTATATCGCTGGTGAAGTGCTCCTTTCTTTGTTATTTATTTTTCCTTCTATGTATGTCATATTGTTCACTATTCTCTGATAAAGAACAACATTTATAGAGTTAGGATTTATTGTTTACCAGTACCCTTCTCTTACTAATAAGCTTTATCTCAATGTTTTCCTCTAAATTGTTTATTTAAGAATGATTCAATACAGTTTGAGCAGTTAGGAATGCTGGCGTTCTCTCGTCCTACTGTTTACCTTAAACATTATTCTTGAATGTTATTTTCATTATTTTCTTATTAAAGTGAGACTAGAAAAGTGATGGTGTGCCCTATTTTCTAGCTTTATTTCTCCAAAGGCAGATTCTGAAGGTTTCCCTTGGTGTTGTCTGAAAGCAGACCAGGTTTAAAAGTACCTTATCTAATCTTAAGTTGCACTTTGTTTCTCTTATGTGTTTTCATACTTTCTGAAGTTAATTATGCGGATTACTAGATTGTTTGTCAATTAAGCTGCTTTAATACAAACTTGCCCAAGAAGTCTATGGTTAGTCATGTTCTTGGTTGGTTTTAAACAGTTACTTAAGAGGCTTTTCTTGTTTGGACTGACTATAAATCCTTGGTGAAATTATTATCAGTTTCCACCCCTCCAACACTTTATTGTTTCCATTCCATCATTTTAATCTCAATAATCTTGTGATATAGATGACTTGCCCCTTGGATCACTCTTGATTTTGTTGCTCAATTAAAGCCCTGTTATGACTCTATAGCCCCATGGACTAAAAACTAGCGTTATATCTATCTTTTCAGCCAAAGCTTGTTCTGATTGCTTGCAACTTCTCACCTTTGAAACTCTTTACATTTAGAACATTCCACTCAAGCCATATTCATGCTCAACCATCCAAAAAAAAATAGAACCCTCGGCCTTCATAACTAGCCTAACATCATTACCATAAACTTCAAAGACAAATCCATCTTTGCACTTATTGGAGAGATCGCTCTCTGGATTCATGAGGGCTAGATCCTAGAATCCCAAAGTGGTTGAAACAATGTTCTCCCTGCAGTCGGACTTTTTCCAATCTTGCTGATTACATGGTGCTAACATTTCTGGCGACTCCGCTAGGGATCGAACCCAGAATCTTTGGTTCCCCTTAAAATTTCATACAAACATCATGAGTTAAAAGTAGCCTTTTCAAGCACTACCAAGAAATGGTAATCAATGATGAAACTTGTTTTAATCAGTGACAAACTAGGCAAACCCTAGGATTCTCATAAGGCTTTATCTAACCTTGAAAAATTAGCCAGCTTGGCCATAAGAGTTAGACTGTTTTCGTCTCATAACTGTAGCTAAGTTGTGAAACAGATTTATGACACTCTTAACAACCAGTAGAACTGAAAAATAGCTCAGAAAACCCAAAAATATTTCAGATTGGTATCCAATAAACATGGTGGTGGACCATAAAACATTTTACTTCCTTAAGAGCTAAAAACTTCCACTTGGCGACTCCATAATCCTTAACAGACCTTAAGACTCCACTGGGAAGAACCCTAATCATCATAATATCATTCAAACTCAATTAGAGGACTGTAGGATTTAAATTTGTAAAAAAAACTAGTTAACCTCTTAAAGATTGTCATATCTGGTTGAACTTTTCTTGTTTATTTCGGTCTGAAAAACACAGCATAGTGGCTCCTAGAAAGATTCACACTAGAGCTTATCCTGACCCTGATCCACCTGAGATACTTGATAACCCAAAAATAATCCTTAGGAAGTCTCCTAGGATTAAATTATCAATTGTTTTCAGATTACCCTGTAGAGCTAATTTAGTTCCTGAAAATCTTTGAGCTCTACAACGATCACAAGTTAACTTATTAAATCCATTTAGAACTAGGTCATTTGATGATATAACTCAGCTAGATTCTGAGCCTTCACTTTCATCTCTCGAAACAAGTGAACATCCTGGTAGTAGGGAAACAACACCTCCTGATTTACATTTCCTTCACAATTTAGGTGTCTCTCATCCAAGATCAGCTCAGCAATCTATTGATGTTCCATCCACATCCCTTCATCCTCCATTCACTGTCCAAACCACTCCACTTCAGCCCACTTTTCCTTTTGTTAATCCATCTCTTGTGAATCTACCCCCATCACATACCATGGCAGCATGGTATGCTCCCTTAGTCCTTCCTGTACCATTAGTCAATCTTCCACAGGACTATCAGTCAAAAATTCCATTGTATTATGCTAGTACTGCTACTACTGCATCACAACATGTGGATAAGATGAATGACTACTTTGATAGAAATGAAATTGATGATGATTCTGTCAAGCTTAGATTGTTTGCTCAGATTCCGGGGGGAGAAGTAAGAAAATGGTTTAAAGGCTTAACCCCCCATAGTATCAATGATCTCCAAGCCTTCCATCATACATTCTTGAACAAATGGGAAGTAAAGAGGAATCCTCTCCAAGTCCTTTCTAATTACAAGAACCTCCATAGAAACACGGGGGAAAGTGTGCAAGCTTATTGTACCAGATTTAATAGTGTATATAATTCACTTTCCCCAGATCTAAAACCTCCACAAGGCTTATCTCTAAACAAGTTTCCTGAAGGGTTTGACCCTAAGATGGCCTATCAGCTGAGAGAGAGAGAGATCCTGCAACTCTTGAAGAGATACAAAAATTTTCTCTTTCTGTGGAAGTCAACTTGATGGAGAAGAGAGCAAGAATGAAAAATGAGAAGATAGTGTCCTTTAGAGAAGAAAATACACCCTTACTTCCAACTCAAAGATGGAGATAATGATGGAGGAGATGATGAAGAAAATGAGCATCCTTGAGAGAGCACAAGCCAGTCAAAACAAAACTGCTCCTCAAAACAGAAACCAGAACCAGAATCAGAATTTTAGAAGTAACCAACCTCCAAACAGACCTAGGGAAGATGATCAACAGATCACTCCTCCCTTTCATCAAAACTATGTAAGTGAGGTTGAGGAAACAGATGAGATAACAGAGGAAGATGATATCAACATGCCAGGGGTAGATAATGATGTCTTTGAAGTCCATTATGATAGAAAACAAGGTCTTTATACACCTTATGATGACAAAAGAGATGATGATGAAAGTTATTATCAAGACACGGAAAATGTCATCATAGAGTCTCAAAGAGAATATGACCTTAGAAGCAAAATCAGTCAACAAACTCCCAACACCAAAAACTCTGAAAAATCTTCACAGAACAACACTGCAACCAAGCCTAAAGTTGTCACACAAAAGGACAAAACAATAGTTGTTAATTCTGATAAAGGTAAAGAGAAAAGCACTCAAAACAATGAAAAACGGAGTGCGGAAATTAATAGTACTAACACTTTAGCTAGTACTCTTATTAAGACCATTTTGTCAAATGTAAATAGAAAAAATCAACAAGCTGACGTTGCTGATATACTGGCAGCGAGTAAGGCTGAGACAAGTTCTTTGAAGAACCAAATTCCTTTCAGCCTAGAGCAGGAAATTTCAAAGATCAAAATCTCTGTTCCCCTAACTGAGTTAGCTGCCCAGAATGTATATAGGACCCAAATTTTGAAGGCTTTAAATATTGAGGATAATAATGACACAGTCAATCTTAATGATGACCAACTAGAGCTTATTTTTGGTCCTAAGATTGAAGGTAAGTATCAAGAGGGACCCGTTCCTCCCTTTTATGTGATTTTAAATGTTCATGACAAGATTTTGCATAATGCTATGCATGATTCTGGGGCTTCTCATAATTTAATGCCTAAAGCTGTGATGGAGAGCCTTGGTCTAGAAATCACCAGACCTTATAAAGACCTGTACTCCTTTGACTCAAGCAGAGTAAAATGTTAAGGATTAATCAAAGACCTCTGCATTAACTTAGCACAAATTCCAACCAAATGCTTAGTAATGGATATTGTTGTGGCTGATGTGGCCCCAAAGTATGGAATGTTATTATATAGGTCCTGGGGGGCTAAGTTACAAGGGACTATGTAGATGGACATTACCTATGCAACCATCCCTGTTTTCAATCAGACAAGAAGACTTTACAGGGAGTCCCATATACAATACATGGTTACTAGTCAAGACAGACTGCAAAACTCTCCTTTATACTGTGTAAACACAGACCTTGATTCATTTATCCTTTTTAATCAAGAAATATTAGATGAACATGAAACTTTAACAGAGTTAACGGCAGATAGAGAGGAGGAGAATGACACAAAACTACCAAAATAGTTTGCTGAACCTCTAAACTATAGAAAACCAAACATAGGTCTTGAGCTACAAATCATGCGCCCATCGCTGTTTAACCTTAGCAGTCAAGAGCTTGTTCCTCAACATATTGAAAAACTTGAGGAATTAAAACAAGCCCAGCTAAGTGCTGATATTCAAGAGACATCTGAAAGCACTTTAGTTGGAGAGGACAACCAACAAATAGATGAAACCGAAAATAGTCCTCTGTGGAGTATGTATTTTGACGGATCTTGCACTAGGAACAATGCTGGTGCAGGGGTCTGGATTCGCAACACTGAGAATAATCACACAAGAAACCTTTCTCGTAGATTAAACTTCTAGTGTTTGAATAACATAGCGGAATATGAATCCCTTCTCTTAGGCTTACGATTGTTGAAGAAGTTAGGAGCCAAAAGAATCAATGTGTATGGGGATTCAGAGTTAGTCATTAGGCAAGTTAATGGGGAGTATAACACAAATCATCCCAAGCTTAGGGCCTACCGAAACAATGTCATGGACCTTTTAAAAACTTTCGAGGAGTCCAAATTAATTTTTGTCCCAAGAAAAAGAAATATTGTGGCCCACAATTTAGCCTTTGCAGCTAGAACATGCTTAACACCATATGAAACCTAAGACGGCACAAATCAGATAAAATTTAGACCAGTCGTTCCTGATAACGAAAAATATTGGCAGGTGTTCGATGGAGACAAACAAATAGAAGACTTCATGAAGTTCAGAAACGAATTCGAACTACCAAGCTCACATTCAGATTATGAAACCGACTGCCCTAGTGAAGAAAATTTTATTGATGAAGAAGAAAGGTCTCCTGAACTTGCTAATGTAAACCTGTTATCTAGCAAACTTGAAAATGAAACAGAAATGAACGCAGAGTTATAAACCGAGGAGTTAGAAACTCTGCACTCTAAAGATGAAAGTTTTCCAAGCGATCTGGCACCTTTAGAAGAGTTGTTTGATTTTAACGATGTGGCCAAGAAACCAAAACTGGAGCCTGTAGAGACTGAAGTGGAAGAGTTCAATATAGGCAGTGAACTTAAACTGAAAATGATTAAACTGTCTAAAACTTTACCAGCTCACATTAAACTCAAATACATAGAGTTGTTCAAAGAATTCTCTAATGTTTTTGCGTGGAATTACGAAGATCTGAAATCCTATGACACTGAAATAATATAGCACAAAATTCCTCTCAAAGAAAACCAAAAACCATTCAAACAGAAACTACACAGAATAAACCATGTTTAGTTGCCTCTGTTTGAGAAGGAAATTAGGAAAATGTATGAAGTTGGTACTATTGTCCCTATTAGATATTCTGAGTGGGTGCCTAATCTGGTGTCAGTTAGGAAGAAAAATGGAGAGAGCAGGCTTTGTATAGACTTTAGAGACTTAAACAAAGCTTCATTAAAAGACAACTACCCTTTACCTAATATGGATCATATTTTACAAAGGGTGGTAGGGTCTAGAAGAATTTCTTTGCTTGATGGCTACTCAGGGTACAATCAGATCTTAGTTCACCCTGCTGATCAATTAAAGACAGCCTTTACTACACCATGGGGCACTTTAATGTATGTGAAAATGCCTTTTGGTCTAATGAATGCTGGAGCAACTTTTCAGAGAGCCATGGACATAGCATTCTCGGAGGAACTGGGCTTCTTCATCATTACATACCTTGATGATGTTACTGTGTTTTCAAAAACAGATGAAGAGCACTTAGAACATTTAAGAAAAGTTTTTGAGAAATGCAAAAAGTTTGGAATATCTTTAAATCCTAAGAAGACACTATTCGGTCTCCAAGAAGGTAAACTTCTTGGGCACATTATTTCCAAAGAGGGTATTAAGATAGATCCCAAAAGGATTGAGGCCATATTGAAAATCTCTCATCCTCGAAACATCAAGGAGTTGCAATATTTCATTGGAAAGATTAACTTTTTGAGAAGGTTCATCCCCAACTTGGCTGAGCTCCTTACAAATATAACAAACATGTTGAAGAGGGAGCAAGGGGTAAAATGGACCTTGGAAGCAAAGAAGTCCTTTCAGCTGGTGAAACAAGCGTTAACCAAAACACCGATTCTAATAAGTCCTGATTTCTCAAAAGATTTTTATAGTTTTTCATTTGCATCAGACAATACCATAGCTGTTGTCCTTTTACAAAAAAATCCACAAGGACAAGAGCAGCCTATTGCATTATTTAGCAAGGCATTGAGGGATGCTCCTTTGAAGTATAACATTATGGAGAAGCAAGATTTTTCTTTGGTTAAAGCTTTGAAAGACTTCAGAGTATACATCCTTCACTCACACATCATTGCCTTTGTCCCAAATTCAGTTATTAAAGACATTCTCACACAGGACCCAGATGGTAAGAGAGGTAAGTGGATTGATGTTATTCTTGAATATGATTTAGAGATAAAACCCACTAAACTCATCAAAGGCGAAGGTCTAGCTAGATTAATGGCTAAATCCAATTTTGAGGTTCTCGATATTAATATGATTAATGCTTTGGACAAACAATAGGAAATATCAACTCCCATTTTTGAAGACCATTTCATGAATTCCTCTTGGTATGCTGATATTATTTATGTTTTTCTTAATTTAAATACACCTCCTGGTTTGACAAAGAGAAAGGCAAGATTCCTAAAGTTAAAAGCTGTAAACTATTGCATTATAGATAGATGTCTTTATTGGAAAAATGCAAGTGGTGTATTGCTTAAATGTTTGCCTGAGTATGATGCAGAGAAAGTTAAGCACGAGTTCCATGAAGGAGAGTGTGGAGGTCATTTGTACTGGAAGGCAACAACCAACAAAATTTTGAGGGCTGGTTTCTATTGGCCTACTCTCTTTCCTGACATACACAAGATGATCATTGCCTATCATAAATGTCAACTGTTTGAAGGCAAAAGAAAACTGCTACCCCTACCTCTGTATCCAATCACTGTTGAAACTCCTTTTCAACAGTGGGGACTTGACTTCATAGGAGAAATCCATCCACCATCTTCTGCCCAGCATAGATGGATTCTCACTGCCACAGACTATTTCACTAAGTGGATAGAAGCCATACCTTATAGGCAGGCCAATTATTCTGTTATTATAAAATTAATGGAGGTTAACATTCTCTCCAGATTTGGCTGTCGTACCAATAACATCACTGATATTGCAGCAGCATTTGGATCAAAGAAGATGGTTGAATTTTGTCACAGATATCAGATAACATTGGGGCATTCCACGGCCTATTACCCTCAAGGTAATGGACTTGCAGAATCCTTAAATAAGAGTTTAGTGAACATAATAAATAAGTTGTTGGAGGACAACAAGAAGTCTTGGCACACAAAGCTTGTGCATGCACTTTGGGCTAACAGATTGACATTGAAGAAATCTATTGGAATGTCACCCTACCAACTTGTGTATGGCACTGATGCAATCTTTCCAACCAGCCTTGGTGTGCCAGTTATGAAGTTGATTCAAGAGTTGCAAACTGAAGATAATGATATGATCAGAAGGATCAATCAAACAATTCATCTTCAACAAAACAGGGAGGAGGTTTATAACAAGGAATTGCAAAAGTAGAACAACATTAAAAATCGTTTTGAAAGAAGAACAAAGGCCAGCAATTTCAAAATTGGGAACAAAGTTTTAAAGTGGGACTCAAGGAGAGAAGACAAGGGCAAGCATGGAAAATTTGACAATTTATGGCTTGGCCCTTACTCTATTCATTCAACTGCTGGTAATAATGCCTATTTCTTGCAAGAGTTGAATGGAGCAGAATTGTTTGGGGGTCCTGTCAATGGCAGGATGCTTAAGCATTACTTCTCCTGATCCATGTTATGTTGTGGAAGCCTTTTTATCTTTTTTCTCATTGTAAATACTTCATCCATCATTGCATTTAAAGTTATAAAAATCAAAAATACAAAAACAAAGAAAGAAAGAAAGAAGGGCAAACTGTGAAAACAAGAAAGGTACAGCCCCATACCAAAAAGAGAAACAAATATGAAAGTCTGCAAGTTCAAATTCCACTCCTAAAGAACACACTTCTAGTTAGTCAAACAGCCTAATCTTGACTAATTAGTTTTAAATTTTCTGTTGATAGGATAGTGAATGTGATTTTCCAAACTGTTTAATCTTGGCTTATCAGTAGATAATTTAGGGTAGAAATTAAAGGTTCAAACATGTTCAAAACCTAAACCTAAGTTTCCAAGCAAGAATTGACTCCAATCTGTTTCAAATTCTGAGTCAAAACATAGGTAAATCTGGTTCTAATCAGCTCAAAATATGAACCAGTCAGACAAAGAAAGAACAGCTCAAACAAAAGTCAAAAAAGAGCTGTAAAAAAGATAAAGGAAGTGCTTCGAAGTTTCAGATATTAAGCTTTCCATTTTGATTTAAATTTCTGCAAAATAATGTCTATGTGCAGCTTGTTTTTTATGCCATAGATCAGCAACAAGTTAGACTGTTTAATCCTGACTTTTTTGCTTTTAAATTTCTGTTTTAGAAATTAGTGAATAAAATCATATGGTAGATTAGGCAGAGAATCATATGGACTCAACTGTTTAATCTGAGTCCATGGAGAAATAAGGAGTAGAATTAGATTAGTTTTATGCTTTCAAAATAATAAAATGTTGTGAAAAGAGTTTGTCAATCCAAGTGCACTCTAATGAAGAAAAAATGTTAGATCAGTAGGATTGGGTAGGTAGAAAGCTTGTTGATGAAAGATCCATTGTTTTTATGGCTGCTAATATGTTTCCAGAGAAATATCATCCCAGCAAAGGGCAGCCCAATGGATGAGGCACAGGTCATCCCCCCAGAGAATGCAAGTCTGAAGTTCTTGATGCCTTCAAGAAGGCACCATCCCCAAGTGGAGCCACTATTAGCCAGCTATAAAATTGTTATATCAAATGTTGGCTAAAATTTTTTTGGATTCTTCAAAAAACAATTTTTATTAATAAAATATGTTATCTCTTGAAGACTCTTGAAGGCCTCATGCCTCTGTCCAAATCTTCACTGTTGTTTCCATCTTAAAAACTCTAAAATTCTATTGAATTCATTAAGGAAATACTGCTCCAAAGGTCATTTTACCCCTCCTTCCACTTCCAAAACTAACCTCATTTTTACCCCTTTATTCCTCATAAAATCCTTCATTTTCATATTTTTCCCCTTTCCCCTCCATCAAAACCCCTTTGATAAGGTTTAAGACTTTTTCTTTGCCTTATCGAAACCCTCAAAACCCTTTGAACAGCTCTATGTATTGCGATTTTATGTGATTTGGAAGAGTGCTGGACAATTTAATCATCTTGGGTTCGGTTAAGGAGCCTATGTTGTGTTCTTATACGTTTGTCTCTACAGGCTCCATCCTCGGCTCTTTGGCTACATCGTTAAAATCGAAAAGGTGTTCTAAAGGTGTGAGACCTCTTGGAATTTGATCATTTTTGCATTGTAAGATTTCTGAGTCTTCTTGGTCCGTGTTGTCAATTAACTCTGCTTCGAACGGATTCTCATAATGATTTATATCAGCAGAGTGTGTTATTTCAACTTCTGGGATTTTATTGATATATAAACAGTCTTCATTATGGCTAGATTCTGATATTGGTATGGTGAAATCATTTTCTGATTTTAAGAAATCGTCTATGTGTTGGTCAGAATTAAAAACTTGCCAGTGATCTTCGTTATCAGGCACGACCGACTTGTGTTTTACCTTTACGCTAAGGTGTTCATTCATCTCAGGTATTTGACAGTTACTGGCGTTGAAAGCGAGTTCATTTTCCAAATGATTAAACGCTCTAGGAATGAAAATAAGTTCATTATTTTCAAAGGTTTTTAATAAATCGAGGGCAATGTTTTGATATTCCCTAAGTTTTGGATTTTTGGCTGACTATTCTCCTCTGATTTGTTTTATGATAAGTTCAGAATCTCCTAGGATGAATATCCTTCGATATTTTAATTGTTTAAGCAATTGTAAGCCTAGGAGGAGGGCTTTGTACTCAGCGATATTGTTAGTGCATGGGAAATCCAATTTGTATGAAAAAATCTGATTTGTATTCTGGATCCATATGCCCGCACCTACGCTTTCTTTATTACAGGATCCATCAAATTTTACTGTCCAAATTATATTTGACTCATTTTCGTTTTATTGTTGCTGTTAAATGTCAATGTTTCGAAGTTGATTCGAGGGAAGATTTAATTTTCCTGGAAAATCAATTGGGTCTACATTCTCTTTATCTTGTTGGGTAATTTCCTCGTCGTTACATAAGATAAAGGAATCTAAACTAGACTGAATGGAATAGATTGGAGAGTTGTTTGGTTTATCTATGTTGCTCACCATGTACTTCATGTGAGATTCTCTGTATAATCTTCTGTTTTGGTTAAAAATAGGGATGGTGGCATAAGACATATCCATCTGAAGACTTCCCTGAAGTTTGGCTCCCCAAGATCTTGATAAGAGCATGCCATACTTAGGGGGAATGTCAGCTACAACTATATCCATTACTAGAGTCTTAGCAGGAATTTGAGCTAGATTAACAGATAAATCTTTGATTAAACCCAAACATTTGACTCTACTTGAGTCAAAAGAATACAAGTCTTTGTATGGTTTGGTAATTTCTAAGCCTAAGCTTTCCATTACCACCTTGGGCATTAGATTGTGTGAAGCTCCTGAATCTAACATGGCATTGTGTAAAATTTTCTCATGTATGTTCAAGATAACATAGAAGGGAGGCACAGGCCCTTCTTGGTATTTTCCTTCCACTTCAGGACCAAACAACAACTCAGGTTTATCATCTGTTAGGTTTAAGGTGTCAGTATCACTTCCTAAGTTCAAAGCTTTCAAAACTTGGTTTTTGTACACTTCTTGGGTTACTAGCTCAGCTAGGGGGATGGTAATTTTTATCTTAGCAATCTCTCCCTCAAGGCTGAAAGGAATAATAGACTTGTTGATATTTACATCTACCTTTTCAATTGAATTCTTTTTAGCAGCTTTGATTTGTTGAAACTTGTTTGGGCTGGTAATTGGGGCGGTTTTATTAGGACCACTAGCTGAAGTGCTAGGGGTGCTCTGTTCAACATTCGGCTGGACATCTTTGTCTTTGTTTAAGTCTGGTTTTTTGGCCGAAATGTTGGTTTTTTTCCTGTCCTTTTGGGCTATTTTTCTGCGTTTTTCTTGACAGCAGTGCTAGTGTTCTTATCTTTTGAATTATCTATGTTTCCCTTGCTCCTAAGATCATATTGTTTATGTACCTCCATGATTGCATTTTCAAAACCCAATATATAGTCATCAGAATCTTCATAGGTGTTTTTATTTTGATCATAAGAGAATAAAACTTGTTCTTCCTCAGTGAGGAAAACATCATCCCCACTGTCTGATCCAATCAAGTTTACATGTGATTCTTCCAACCTTTCCAACTCCCTGTCTTCCTCATATTGATCTACATAGTTCTATTGAAAGGGAAGTCTAATCTGTTGGTCACTTTCTTTTTTATTATCTTGATTGTTATCTCTTCTATAATTCTGATTTCTATTTCTGTTTTGATTGTTTTGAGGTGTAGTTTGGTTTTGATTTGCTTGTGCTTCTTAATTATACTCATCTCTTTCATCATTTCTTCCATCATTCTCTCCATTTTTGAGCTTGAAGTAGAAGGATGGGATTCCTCTCTAAAAGATACTCTTTTCTCAGTTTTCATCCTTGCTCTCTTCTCCATTAAGTTGAATTCCACAGAAAGAGTGCCTTTTTTCATATCTTCAAGAGTTGCATAATCTCTTTCTCTCAGCTGATAGGTCATGTCAGAGTCAAACCCTTCAAGAAATTTGTTTAAAGCTGAGCCCGAGGGAGGTTTTAGTTCTGGGGAAAGTGCATTATACACACTATTGAATCTAGTGTAGTAAGCTTACACACTTTCCCCAGTGTTTCTATGGAGGTTCTTGTAGTCAGACAGGGCTTGGAGAGGATTTTTCTTTACTTCCCATTTGTTTAAGAACGTTTGATGGAAGCCTTGGAGATCATTAATGCTATGAGGGGCTAAACCTTTAAACCATTTTCTTACTTCTCCCCCTAAGCTCTGAGCAAATAACCTAAGCTTGACAGAATCATCATCAATTTCATTTCTGTCAAAGTAGTCATTCATTTTATCTACATGTTGTGATGCAGTTGTAGCATTGTTAGCATCATATAACGGAATTTTGGACTGATAGTCCTATGGGAGATTGACTAATGGTACAGGAAGGACCAAGGGAGCATACCATGCTGCCATGATAGGTGGTGAAGGTGGATTTACAAGGAGTGGATTAACAACAGGAACACTGGGCTGAGGTGTAGTGGTTTGAACAGTGGATGTAGGGTGAGAAGAAAGGGGTGGACCAAGGGTAGACTGCTGAGCTGATCTTGGATGAGAGACACCTAAGTTGTCAAGGAAATGTAAATCAGGAGGTGTTGTTTCTCTGCTTCCAAGAGGTTCACTTGTTCTAGGAGATGAAAGTGAAGACTCAGAATATAACTGATCTAAATCACCAAGAGACCTAGTTCTAAAAGGATTTACTAAGTCAACTTGATATTGTTGTAGAGCTGAAATATTTTCAGGAACTGAATTAGCTCTCAAGGGTGATCTGAAAACAGTTGAAAATTTAATCTTAGGAGACTTCCTAAGGATACTTTCAGGGTTTTCAACTACTTCCGGTGAATTTGGGTCAGGGTAGGCTCTAGTATGAATCTTTCTAGGAGCCACTATGCTGTATTTTTCAGATCCAAATAAACAAGAAAAGTTCAACCAGATATGACAGTATTTAAGAGGTTAACTAATATTTTTGCACTCATTTTAATTCTACAGTCCTCTAACTTAGTTTGAATGATATTATAATGATAAGGGTTCTTCCCAGTGGAGTCTTAAGGTATGTTAAGGATTGTGGAGTTTCCAAGTGGAATTTTTTAGCTCGTAAGGAGGTAAAAGGTTTTATGGTCCACCACCAAGTTTATTATGAAGCCAAACTGAAATGTTTTGGGTTTTTCTGAGTTATTTTAGTCTTATAGGTTATGAGAGTGTCCTAAATCTGACTTAACACTTAGCTAGGGTGTCAAAACATACAGAGTTCACTCTTATGGCTTGGTAACTGAATCCCTCAAGGTTTGATAAGGCTTTATAAGAATCCTAAGGGTTACTTAGTTTGTCACTTATTCAAAAGGTCCTATCATGATTACCATTTCTTGGTAGTTCTTGAAGAAGGTTATTTATGTTATACTTAGACAGTGAGTGTTTTGTTTTGCAGATTTTACTCAAGGTCCCACCGTGATCGCCATTATGTTGGTGGTGATGAGGTGGCTGATAATCACTAGATAGTCTTTGAGAATAAGGGATTTCTGGAGTCCTAAGGGGTACTTAGATTGTCACTGACTCAGAATGGTCCCACCGTGATCGCCATTATGTTGGTGTCCTGTGTTTTGATAGTTTGGCGAATCAAAAGATAAGGCAACATCAGAACCAATCTTTAGAGTTACAGGATCTAGTCCTCCTGTTCTCAGAGAGGGATCTCTCAAAATTTTGTTTGCTAAGGTTTATCTTGTGAGCTTATAGTATTGGTTTTAGACTAGTTATTAAGTGCAGGTGTTTATTTGTTTGTTTGGTTGGTTGGAATGATACAGTAGAACATGACAGGCCTAGGAAAGATATATAGGACAGAAAAATATCTGTTTCATTGGGCAATGGGGTCAATAAAAGGTCATAACACACTCAGCAAAGGATATAGGATATCAAAGGGCAAATCTAACTTGGCCACATGATCCTTTTTTTTTTTGGAATGAGATGAACATTAATGGTTTGGAAAGAGAGGTTTAATTCTCAACAAAGGGAATTTGAAAGCATAATTTGAACAAACAAAGAGTTCTTTGATGGACAGGGCTAACCATAAATTCTACAATTCACACCTTCAAGAAAATAATGATTTCAAAACAACTTTTAAAATTAAATATAAGATTCGGGGAACACCCTATTTCCTCAAAGATTTTAGTTTAAAGGACTTAGAGACATAAAATATTTACTGATAATTACAGTCATAGAAGAGGGAACACCTAAAAACATCTATGATCATAATTATAATGACCTTTAGCCAACTGTTTAAGTGAGGACAAAGGGCAAGATCAAAACATACCTCTTTGATTCACTGTAAGCAAAGAACTTCAAAGGGAGACTTCAATAACAGTTTTTTAAGTGGCAGCAGACAAGCAGGGAAAACCATAAATCATGTTGAAACCAACCGTTCAAACTATTAAGGAAATAAACAAGCATGAAGACTAAAGAGAAAGATTTAAGCCTCTAAAATACTTCAGCAGAAAAAAACATAAAACAGTGAAGGATAAACAGGTCTAAGGTGCTTCCAAGAGTCATTTCTTAGCCTAAAAATTTCAACCTACTGTAGTAAGAAATTATGGAACAGAATGAAAACAGGAGAAAACATCAAACAATTCAGAATACTTCACCAACAGCCAATTTCATGGATCCAATGATAGAGCCTTCTCAAGAACAAGCATGCAACAACACCATCAAGACCTTCAAGACTTCAATTTGTTCTTCAACTTCAAAGGACTATGTATTTATTTAAGAGAGTTTCAGTATTACAACTTGTGATCAAACAACAACCAACAATTGCTCATCTCCTACTGAAGTATTTATAGGAATATGAGGAGGTGAGGTCTAACAAAATATCTCAAGAACAATTAATACAAAGTGAAGACTTCCTCGGCCCTTTGAGGGGCTCGATGGAGAAGTGTACAGGTGGACCACTGTATTAATATTTACAATTATGAATTTAAATTCGGTGGGAGCCTATATTGACTTTGAGGCACTATGCTATGTGGGAGTAACTTCTGCAAATATTTGTTGTATCTGAATTCCTTGCAGCAGTAATTCCCTGGCTGCGCTGGAGGTGAAAAATCAGACTTAGAACAATAACTTTGGCCTCTGTTTGAAAGGTTTGAGGCAACAGGTGGCTCTGTGGTAGCTAAGGAATCAATTCACCTCAAAATCCAGCGGTGGAGGTCCTTTCTGCCTGTCAAACACTTACAACTTCCTTTGATTGTGTTTGAATGTAGGGAACAAGCTTTTGATAATTATTTTAAGCTGTAGTTCCCTAAATTTGTCTTCAGTCTTCATCTCTGTTGCGCTCTATTCTTCAAACTTATACTCTTTTAAATCGTGTTTAAAACACAGTGTCTTGTCAATGTGCAGAGCCGTGCAGGGCTTTTAAAGGCATCAATGCCCATGAAGCATTGATAAAACAATGGAGCGGGCGATCTCCCTTAATGTAAAACAGGCACGAGAAATGTCTTTCCCGGCCTTCGTCCTTTCTTCTTTATACTATGGAAAACCTTTTTAAAATGCCTGCAAAACAAAAAATAGTTAAGAAACCCTGCGGAAATAGGTTAAACTACTTCATAAGGTGGGAGAGGAGCGTAGGCATTGGATCTGGACACATGGACGGTCCATATCTAATCGGGAATTTGCAATCGGCGAGAGGAGAAAAGGGGTGCGATGAGAAAAATCCGATGCGATTGCGCAATCGGGAGGGCAGAAGCGTTTAGGCGATGACCGTTTGATCTCAGGATCAGATCAACGATGGGGAGCGAATCGAAGGGGTAGGCGATTGGGGAAAAAAAACAAATGCATGCGATGAAAACTGATGCGATTTAAAAAACTCCGACGCGATGGTGCGATCGGAACATCGCAATCAGAAGTTTCAAACAAACATAATCGGAGGAGCCTTACAAAGGTTTCCGATGCGATCGGGCCATCGCAATCGGAGGGGCGGAGTTTATATATATAAGACTCAATCGCATCAAAAGTTCTGATGCGGTCTTTTTAATCTTACCATTGTGATTTCTCCAATCGCGATTGCGTGATCGGGTCTTCTTAATCTACCCATTTTTATATTTAAACCACGTGACTTTGGTTTTTTATAACAAACTTTGGATAAGTGGGTTTTTTCATTTTTCAAAGGGAAAAAGTGGATCGGGGAAGAAATATAAAGGATAAGCGTCGGAGGCGCGCCCACGGGATATTTATAAAAAGGTTTTAATTGCATCGGTTTTTTTCAATACAAAACCAATCGCATCGGAGTTTATATGACGCGAAGCTAACCGCATCGGAACTTTCGAATATAGAAAGGATTTGCGTTCTTTGGTTTTTTGCGATGCGATAAGCACCCAGAACTACAGCTCTTGGTCTTGGGCATAAAGCACATGAAACAAAAAGTGGTGGGGAGGGATTATAAGACAAGGACTTAATCGCATTGGAAAACTTTGATGTGGTCTTTTTTATCAACCCATTTGTGTTTTCTCCGATTGCGATTGCGCGATCGGTCTTTCAATCTACCCATTAAATATTTCAACACGTGATTTGGATTTTTTAGTTAAAACTTTGGAAAAGTGGGTTTTGAGATTTTACAAAGGAAAAATGGATCGAGCATGAAATATTTACAAGGTTTAAGTGCCGGGTTGGGCCCACATTTAATATGAAAAAGCAATATAATCAGGAGTTTTAAACACATAAAAAGCCAATCACAATCAGAAATTTATGTCCATGGAAAAAGACTTGCGCACTTTGAAAACTTTCGATGCGATTAGCGCCATGAGGAGATTAGCATGTGGTTTAAGGGTGTAGGCATGTGGGGGAAGTGGTTTTAGGACTTAGCCTAAGGGGGCTTGAGTCCATAGGAATAAAACTTTGTTTTTATATGAAATTTTCAAAGTTTTCAATGGATTTTGAAGGTTTTGGAAAAGCTAAAGAATGAGTCTTTAACCTTATAAAAGTGTATTTCATGAGGGGAAGAAGAAGAATCATGAAAACAAAGGGGTTTTTATGGAGAAAGAGGGAAGAAAATGAAGGTAATTTTGGAAGAGGGGGAGGGAACAAATGATGGTTTTACAGCAGTTTATTCTCATGATTTCAGCAGAACTCATAAGTATAAAATGGGAACAGCAATGAAGATTTTGGATAGAGGCATGAGGCCTTCTAGAGTCTTCAAGAGCCAAAAAATTTTAGCAATGAAATTTATTTCTTGAAGGCTCAAAAAAATTTTAGCCACCATTTGGTATGACAAATTTTATAGGTGGCTAACAGGTCTAATGCGCCGGAGTTATGTTTTTAATGTAAAAATGGGTTGATTGAAATAGACCCGCTTCATTTCTCCAATGCGATTGGCCCTTTATTATAAAAAGCCTCGGGCCTATGGCTCTTCATATAAACCCACGGCCCCGCAGACGAGCACCAACCATTTCATATATATATGCTGCCCCCAAAGCATAAAACCTTTGTATAATATTAAATTTTTTGGGTTTTTCGTGTTATAAAGTTCTTCCGCCGGTGCAAAGTCTTCAAACATTATTGACCGTTGATCTTGGTCCGATCAAAGATCACCGCCAAGTCATATTGCAAGTTTTCGCCGGGTGCCTTTTTATATGTTTTCCCCCCATCTCCGATTACGATGCCCCGATCGCATAATCACGTCGGCCTTCCCTGATCGCATAATCGCATCACCCTACCTCCGATCGCCGATTGCGATCTCCCGATGCATCTCCCACCATCGATCTGATCTGCAGATCGACGATCTTCATCTAATCGCATCGGATCTTTCCATCAGATGTGTTTTTAACTTTTGTTTCTCCCCCTACCAATTGTGATCTTCCGATTGGATCTGGGCCATCCACGTGTCCAGATCGGACGGTCCCAGATCATTTCCACATTACTTCATCGCCCTCCACCCTCGCCAAAGGTTTAAACCTTAAATTTTTGCATTTTCTTGTTAAAACCGAATAATGTGAATCCTTCACATTATTAGTCTGCCGCTTATCCCGACCGTTGATTTTCTTGATCACTCATCAATCAACGGCTCTGACTTAATTATCCCTCTGCTCTCCTTTTTTAAACCTCTTCCTCCCCGTAGCCTCCGAAGCAGTTAAACCTAATAACGCAAGATTTTATTAATCATGTTGTTTTTGCAGGTGTTTAATGGTTTATCCATTATATTGAAGAAAAAGATGAAGGCTGGGAATGACGATTCCCATGCCTTTGATTCATCAAAAGAAACCATTCGCAGGGCTTAAACTCCACGTCTCGTCAATGCTTCATGGGGCATTGATGCCAAATGAGCCCTGCGCGGGCTGCACATCAATAAGACATTGTGATTTTAAATCACAATTAAAAGAGTATCAGTGTTGAAGACAGAACACAGCAGAATAGAAGATTGAAGACAGATTTGTGGGGATCACGGCTAAGATTGATTATCAAAAGCCTAATCCCCCAAATTAAAAATAGAATTAAAGGTAAATCAAAAGATCTATCAGACAGAAAGGCCTCCACCGCCACAACAGAGGCAAATTGATTCCTCCCAGCTACCACAAAGCCACTTGTGCCTCAAAGCATCAAAACAGAGGCTGAAGTTATTGATCAAAAACAAATATTTTCCTCAGCGCAGCCGAAGATTTAATTCTGCTAAGGGAACTTAATGTAAAAATATCAGTAGAGTTATTACATTCATGACACAGAGCCTAAAGGTCAATAAAATCTCCCACCGAGCTTTAATCTTAATTGTAAAACATTTAATACAGAGGAAACCTATGTATGCTTCTCCATCGAGCCCATCAAAAGGCCGAGAAGTCATTAGTCTATATTAATTGCCTTGGGAGATCTTTTATCAGATCTCACCTCCTCATTCTTCTATAAATACTTTTGTAGAGAATGAGAAAACGTTGGTTGTTGAATTTTGAAATATACTTGAGCTCGAAACTCCTACTTGTAAATAGTGTTCACTGGCTCTTGAAGCTCTGTTTGTGATTAGAATAGTTAGGCTGAAAAGTGAAGATGATTGTTGAACTGAAACATTGGACCTGAAGACTGTAAATGGTTTGACATCAATAAAAATTTGTTTCTTGGGATCCTGGTCTATATCGCTGGTGAAGTGCTCCTTTCTTTGTTATTTGTTTTTCCTTCTATGTATGTCATATTGTTCACTATTCTCTGATAAAGAACAACATTTATAGAGTTAGGATTTACTGTTTACCAGTACCCTTCTCTGACTGATAAGCTTTATCTCAATGTTTTCCTCTAAATTGTTTATTTAAGAATGATTCAATACAGTTTGAGCAGTTAGGAATGCTGGCCCTCGTCCTACTGTTTGCCTTAAACATTATTCTTGAATGTTATTTTCATTATTTGCTTATTAAAGTGAGAATAGAAGAGTGATGGTGTGCCCTATTTTCTAGCTTTATTTCTCCAAAGGTAGATTCTGAAGGTTTCCCTTGGTGTTGGCTAGAAGTAGACCAGGTTTAAAAGTACCTTATCTGATCTTAATTTGCACTTTGTTTCTCTTATGTGTTTTCATACTTTCTGAAGGTAATTATGCGGATTACTGGATTGTTTGTCAATTAAGCTGCTTTAATACAAACTTGCCCAAGAAGTCTATGGTTAGTCATGTTCTTGGTTGGTTTTAAACAGTTACTTAAGAGGCTTTTCTTGTTTGGACTGACTATAAATCCTTGGTGAAATTATTATCAGTTTCCACCCCTCCAACACTTTATTGTTTCCATTCCATCATTTTAATCTCAATAATCTTATGATATAGATGACTTGCCCCTTGGATCACTCTTGATGTTGTTGCTCAATTAAAGCCCTGTTATGACTCCATAGCCCAATGGACTAAAAACCAACGTTATATCTATCTTTTCAGCCAAAGCTTGTTCTGATTGCTTGCAACTTCTCACCTTTGAAACTATTTACATTTAGAACTTTCCACTCAAGCCATATTCATGCTCAACCATCCAAAACCAAACAGAACCCTCGGCCTTCATAACTAGCCTAACATCATTACCATAAAATTGAAAGAAAAATCCATCTTTTCACTTATTGGAGAGATCCCTCTCCGGATTCAGAAGGGCTAGATCCTAGAATCCCAAAGTGGTTGAAACGATGCTCTCCCTGCAGTCGGAATTTTTCCAATCTTTCTGATTACAGGGTGCTAACACCTATGAAATAAAACAATGGATCAAACCAAGAGGATAGGGAGTTGAGTTAAGAATATCTACAAGATGGAGGTAGATGCCTATGCTGCAATGGTGGGCAAAGTAGAAGAAGTGGTGAGCTGGGATGAGGGAAAATTATGGCACAGGTGATTGGGCCATATTCACTATGGCACCCTGAAGATTTTGCAGTAGATTTCTACTGGACTTCCCAAGGGTACACTTGCACAGTTAGATCAGTGCAAGGGATGTACTATGGGTAAGTTTGTGAAGACCACCTTTCATGAAAAGGAGAACCATGCTTCGGTGATCGTGGAGAGAGTTCACACAGACGTGTGTGGACCATTCTCGGTTGCTTCAACAAAACACAGGTATTATGTTATTTTTGTTGATGACTATTCATTAGGGGAATTTTGAGGTCTAAAATGGGCCTGCTAAGAAAAATGTACAATAAAAATTCACTTTATGATAACCAATCACATTTTAGGGGATGACATCATCCCTAATTGTTGAGGTGGCAATGCTTGAGTTAAAGGTATTTACTTGTCACATTCTCAATGGTGGATAAAAACTCATGGTTAACTATGGTAGTGCTCTAAGTATTATTAAAGTCATAAATTAAACTACTCATAATAAATCTCATTTCCTAATTTTTGAATAAAATATTATTATTGTCATTTCATATTTTTTGAAAGAAACAATGTATATCCATGGTAGTGCTCTAAGTACTTTTAAAGTCATAAAGTAAAGTACTCATAATAAATGTAATTTCATACTTTTTGAATAAAACATTATTAATGTCATTTCATATTTTTTAAAAGAAACAATGCATATCCCTACACATTACATGTTATATATAGTATATTAATTACATGCTATTATATAATTTAAATTATTTAGATTTTAATTAGTAGTATATTATATAATTAAGAATTTATGAATTTATATTTATATTTTATTTTAAGTTATTTAAGTACAAAGGACAAATGCATTAGTTGTTCAATGATAATGAATTTTTCTTTAAAAGCTTATTCTTATTTATAGTCACATCAGTACAATTTTTCTATTAATTTTATTTTGGTACAACTTTTGAATTGAATTTAACCATGGTTACGTGTATTTTGATGTAAAAAGTGAATTGCAAATTCATAAATATTGTTTTATTGGTTTAGCTATTATTTTATTATTTCCTTAGGAGACCCATTTTAGACCTCAAAATTCCCCTAATTCTCATAGATGTTGGATATCCATCATGCAGAAGAAGGATAAAAAATTCTCAAATTTCTGTGATTTTAAAGGATTGGTGGAGAAAGAGTCGCGGAAGCAAGTGAAGGCTCTACGGAGCGATAATGGTGGTGAATTTATCTCGAATTAATTCAAATATTTCTATAGAAAAGAAGGAATTCGATGAGAACTCATAGTGCCTCATAACCCACAGCAGAATGGGGTCGTGGAGAGGAAGATCAGTGGGTGTTGCGCGAGCTACGATGCATGATCGGGGCCTACCAATGCACTTGTAGGTGAAAGCATGCAACACTACGGTTTATGTGCAAAACCGTTGTCCTCATAGAGTACTTGGCATGAGTACACCTGAAGAAGCTTTTACTGGTAAGAAACCAGATGTTTCTCACTTTAATATTTTTGGCTCATCTGTTTATGTGCATGTGACCAAGAACGCCAGGAATAAGCTGGAGTTGCCTGCTAAAGTTGGGATATTTGTGGGGTACACTAAAACACCCCATAATTATCGTGTGTATTTTCCAAACAGTCGAATGACTGTGGTGCGACGCGATATAAAATTCAATGAGGAGAAAGCCATGAAGTTGTCGCTTGAGAGGGGCCTAGACTTGCATGCAAAGAAGGAACTTTTGGTTCCCAAAGATGAGTCTCTAGATGTGGATCAACCATAGGATGAGGTTCATTGTTGGCATGTGTTGTCCTTGATGGCAACCTACTTGATGAAGTTGTCCTTGATGGAAACTAATTTGATGTGTTGTCCTTGATGGCAACCTACTTGATGAAGCAATATTATTGGCAATATGATGCAATGTGTTGTCCTCGATATGGCAACCTACTAGATGAAGTTGTTCTTGATGGAAACTGACTTGATGAGTTGTCTTTGGATGGCAACCTATTTGATGAATGATGGCAACCTACTTGATGAAGTTGTTCTTGATGGAAACCTACTTGATGAGTTGCCTATGATAAGCAACCTATGTGTTAAATATGTAAGGATGATGTATCTATGTGTTAAAAGGAAGGATGATGTATCTACATATCAGCTCAGAAGTAACAGAAGAAAGGAATTCCAGTAAGTGTCACTGAAATGATAAATAAGACATGTCACAAAGCATATGTAGGTTTGTTAAGGAGAAGTAGCGTATGCACGCGGAAAAATACGTGCAAAGTAGCGTATGCCTATTTGTGATCTAAATTCATAAAACCAAGGGAATTTACCATGGTATTGACCCATTGTATTGAGCGTTGGAATATCTATTTGATCCTGTCCAAGAATACCATTAGTAGTTGAGTGGTTTTGACTCATGGTATTGAAAAAGGCTAAATCTATTTAAGGAGAAGAATATCATAGTGCAAGGTGTGCATGAGTCAGGGTTTTCAATGAATACTTCACTCTGAAGTATATCTACATGGAATGGGTAACAGCTCATTGATTGATCTGAATTAATAATGCACCTATGGAGAAAATGATGAAAAGGGATTTCTAGATCTGAAATGACTATGTATTTTCTAGATCTGTTTATGGAATGTTTAGATCTGAGATGAGGCGAATATTTCCTGAAGTAAAAGGGTAAGATCTAAGCCATTTATCTATTCTGAAGATCTGCGCAGCCCTACAAAGTTTGAAGATCTATACGCAGGTTCGTGGAAGAGAAATCGCGTATATACACGGGTTGGCTTCAGCAAAAGCATGTATGGTATGTGAAATCAGTCCTGAAATATGTGCAGATGTATACGCAGGTTTGTTTCTGTTAAAGCACGTGCATATGCAGGTTTAGTGAAGTAAAAGCGCGTATGGAACTAGGGTTTTGCTGAAGTATGTGGAATGAAATGCTTGATCTATTCTACTGTTTTACTACTATCTGTCAATGATATATTCATACAGAACTGGGTTGTTTGAATAATGAATATGCTGCTGATTATGTTAATTGAAGATCAAGTTGTTGGTTGATTGGTTGATGATTCAATGAATGAATTGATGGATTTATAAGTTTCAGTTTGATATATGATGAGCTTAAATGTGTGGAGTGGGTCCAATCTGAAAATCTGATGAAAAGAGGCCTACAAGTTGTGTTTTATGGAAGCTGTTGGATCCAGTATGAAAATTGATGAAACGTGGTCCGCAATGCAGGCCGAGGGTTTGTCAAGGAGGGGGTTAGGCTTCCTTCCGCTCAGATGGTAAATGAGAGCAGGGGGTCGTAGCTCCCTTCCAGGAGAGGCTGGTAAACGAGAGCAGGGGGTTGTAGCTCCCTTCCAGGAGAGGCTGGTAAACGAGAGAAGGTTGTAGCCTTCTGCAGGTGGGTGCCTGCGTGCTGGTATGAGTCTGCGCCAGTACAATGTTGTAAGAAGTTTTCTTTATAATAAATATTGAAGACTGAGACGACGACAGCGGTGGTTTTCTCCCGAATTGGGTTTCCACCTTAAATCCTGGTGTTCATGTGTGTTGCTTATGTGTGATGATTTATTATGTTCTTACTGCACATGTTTACTGCTTACTAAACATATAATGAATGAATGATGCAATGATCTAAGTAAAGAATTATCTGCATAATGATATCTCTGGTAATATGCGAGTTTCATTGAGAATATCCGCATGTATACAGGACTTGGGTTCATTAAAGTAGCGTATGGGTTTTAGAGAAAGAAAAAGTAAAAATTTTTCAGACTTCAATATTGATTCACCCCCCTCTCAAAAGATTTTTTCCAACAATTGGTATCGAAATATCTTTCTCCTAAGGAGCTGATTACCCCAAGGAGATACGCTGCTACCGAAGGAAGCAAAAGAAGCACAACACCAAAAGGAGATATCTCGAAACATGTGCGCGAGAAATGAATAAGATGAAACAGTATTGATTGTTGTTCCTAGCAGATTCACTTTTCTAAAGTACAAATGGTGAAAATAGTGAAAGCAATGTCATGGATCCAGAAGAGCTCAAGATTAAAGTTGAAGAGCAAAATATCATCTATCAAGAAAGAATCTAACAACCAAGAGATGAGTCTAGAATGAAGGAACAAATAGAAGAGGTCAAAGTCGCAGTTAAAGAAACCTATCAAAGTAGAAGACTGAAGCAAAAATCTCTTTCAATACAACTAAAAATCAAATAAGAAAGAATTAAAGAACTTAAAGAAGAATCTCCCTCTCTGAAATAAGATCCTCCTGAATCAAATAAGAAGAATGAATATCTTTTACAAACTTTTGAAGAACAAGAAAATGGGTTGAAAGAAGAGATTTTGAAATTGAATGATCAAGTAGAAGAAATAAAAAGGGTTGAAGAAAGTATGAAGCAGCAATGCCAAAAATTGGAGGGTGAGATAAACTTTTTAAAAGGTAAATTAGAAGAAAAGGATAAACTCTTGAAGTTTCAAGATAGTACTAAGATTCTAGATAATATTCTTAGTAGTCAAAGGTCTCATTCTATTAAATTTGGTCTTGGTTTTCATGAAATTGTTAAAGAAGAATCTAGTTCACAAGAAAGTACTAAAGATTCAAAGGATATCAATGAAAAATCTGAAGTGTTGAAAGAAACAAAAGATCAACCGACAATCATGAACTCTCAAAAGAAATCATTCCCTCCTATGATCAATAATTTTGAATGCTTTAAATGTCACAATTATGGACATGTTGCAGCCAATTGTAGAAGCAGAATGTTTCAGTCACATACAAATAGATACTACACAGAAAGGTACTCTGGTTCCTTCAAGGGATATTGTTTTTCATGTAGCAAGTATGGTCATATAGCAGTTGATTGCAAGAGAAGAAAGAATAGAAAAACACATTATGATCCTTATGCTTACTTTTATGGTCACATAAGATGTTATGCTTGTAACAAGTATGGACATGTAGAAAAGGAATGCAGGATGAATAGATCTGAGAAATTGGATAATTTTCAGCACACAAAAAGAAATTTCAAGCAAAGCTAGAAAAAGGTGGAGGACACGTCAAAAACATAGGGGATAATAATCCTACTACAGTCATCCGCTTCTAAAGCCTACTTCTCATAATGGTTGCAAAGTGATGTGAGATACATTATAGGGATTAGTAATGTATCATCACAGGGGAAGCAATGTATGATGATTCCCATGGTTGGTTTGGTAATTCTGGTTATGTTTATCTCTGACAGTGCATCTGATGTGAAGATAAAGACAGGTACAAGTGGTACAAATTCAGGGGGAGATGAAGTTAGGAATTTTCAGTGTTTCATTTACACGCGGGTTTCACGCACAAATTTCATGATATCACGAAGCTCTTCGAGACAGGTTTATAAGCCAATATGAAAAACTGTAAGATAGCTAAAGATCAGGAACATAGGTTTAAGGGGAGAATCATTCTAACAACTAATGATTGCATTGTTGGTGTTGTGGATGATTTTGTCACCCTCCTAGAGACAGTCTAGAGTTGCCATAGACCAGTGCCTAGGACATCTTAATATAGCAAGGAGCCCTTTATAGTTTGGGTTGTCAGTCCAAGAACTCACTTACTATCTCTTGTTTTGAACAAGGAAATTAGTTTTGAATGGGACCAATCTCTCTCAGAAGCTGGTACAAAGACAAGAAAAATGTAGGGACATCAAGTAAAACTCCAATATAAAGGCATCAGATAGTTAAGAGACCGCTTACTGTAAAGAGGGCCAATTTAGATAATATATCACAGAAATCAAATATCAGATGATGAGTGCAGTGAAGAAACATAAAGAAGATATTAGCTGACATGAGATTGATACCCAGATACACAACAGAACCATATAAGGGCATAACAATTTATGAATCCTTATATGACAATGGCGTTTTAAAAGCACCCCCCTCAAACAACTAACATAGCAGAAAATATGGATGAAGTGAACATGAAACAATATACCATGACTAGGCCTATTTAAAGCGCTTGACTAATTCCAGAAAGGGCATCAACAAGGATGAATCCTTACTGCAAACTAGTGAGCCACTTGCATTCTAGAACATGATACAAGAAGATAAATAGTATGAAAGAGGTATTGTATTAACACATAAGAGAAATTACATACTGTGAGATACCAGAGACCAGAATCCTCATTACAGTTATAACCCCTCCTCACTGAGACCCTACGGGCTCTGAAACTTCATAGAGGAAATATTACAAGATGTATACAAGAGCCTTTTCACTGCACAGTTTGCTGATAGAAATCTGGAACCCTTACAATGTCTTCTTTTCGGGCCTTTATAGGAAAGATGGAGAATTCTAGAGGAGGAGGTAGATGAGGTACAATTAATGACTCAATTTGAATAAAAATGGCGGAAAACATTTGTGCCCTCTCTATGAATGACTAACTATAAATGACTGTACTAAACAATCTGTCTATAGAAATAAATGCTGGGAGATGAAAATCTCCTTTTATACAAGATAGAAATAATAAAATATATACAATGTGCTGCCTTTAGCTGAGGGAAAATCTGCTGCCGTAAGAGACTTGAAATAATCTGCATCTTTGTACTGTACTCTCGGCCTTTAGCTTTGGATTTGAATTCCTGATCTTTAATGGAGGGCGAATTTCTCTGGAGGGTTCTGTGGATTCATATCTTTGTCTTCTTTAATGGCGGTCATTTCTCACACCAACCCTCAGCTTCTTCATTAAATTTCACCCACAGGAAATCGTCTTTTATGGGCCCCAAACCTTTGCAACAGAGGCAGCGAATTAAAACATCCTCCTGTTATATCAAAACCTGCAAAACCCACAAAATATTAGAAAAACCGACACAGATGGAGTCGGGGATGATGGAGATGGAGATGAAGATGATGTCGTGGATACGAACAGGAGATAGGAACACACAGGGTGGCGGAAGAAAAGCGATGGAGATATGGAGTAAACAGGCGCAGCGCAAAAAACATTTTGGTCGTGGGGGAATAAATAAAATGGGGGAATATGAACGAAAACACAAGCTCACATATATATATATAACGAGGGAAATGTTTTGGGCGCACGGGAGCGAACACGTAGGAGTACGGGGGCACAAGTGGGAGGACGACGTGGCGAAGTCAACAGGTGGGGAGACTGTAACGTGGGCCATCGGATTGCAAACACGGATCGACGGCTGAGGATTGACGGGAGCTACACAACGGTGGGCCATATGATATAGCGGACACAAGATAACGGGCGGACGGTTCTGGTACACCTCCGCCGTTGGATAGAGATCGGGAGATCCAACGATTCTCGTGAATCCCGCTGCCCGGCGGTTGTACAGACATTAACACGTGGGGGGAAGCGGTTTTAAAACCCGTACCAAAGACACGCGGCACTTTCTGTATGGGATCGCTCCCCCTGCGGTAAATACCGCCATGTCGACGAGAGTGGTGCGGGGGTTACCATGGTTTCCTGCGCGGGGGCCCCTTCATATAAAACAAATGCCGCTCCGTTGATTTGAATCAAATCGGACGGCCAATATTGCGCCCGAATGTTAAAACAATAAGCCCCATTTTTTTTAGCTTGCGGTCTCCGGCCTTAAGTCATGTGGTGAAAATAATAAGGGGGCTAAGGCCTTGGGGCTTCGGTCTGACATAATTTAAATTGCAGGTTTTAACCATTGCAAAGCGGATTTTCGGGCAGAGACAATAATAGCAAACAGGAGCATGGAGCTTTGACCATGGCTGAGATGTGAAAGGGAATTGAAAAAGGTGGCGGACCAGAAATTTGCCTGCAAGAATATAAATGTACAACATCGGCTCCATCTGGGGACGGCATGGTTGTCCTCGGGCATGTCGAGAACACACAGACCACTGAATAGTTCACTCTGTTCTTCAATTCCCCTGCGCTTCTTCTTCAGGTAATTATTAGCATTCTTTCCTTAATAAAAATAAAAACCAAATCAATTTATATACAGTATATACAATCAGGCATTTCAGCCTGAGTCAGAATTGGAAATATGGTTTGAGGAATTGGCCATTCACCGGTGCATCCAACAAATCACCTTGTAGATTTTCTAAAGAGAAGGTGTTGTTTTTCCCAAGCTTCACTATTTTGAATGGCCCGAACCACAATGGATCAAATTTAGCATGCTTGCCCTTTTCTGCTCTGCGAACATCCCATCTGAGAACCAGGTCTCCAACTTGAAAATTCCTGTTTTTTGCATGCTGATCAAATACGTTCTTCATCTTCTCCTGATATTCTATCAATCTTTGATCTACCTGGTTCCGTCTTTCTTCCAATTCAACCAATTGATTTATTCTTCTGATCATATCATCCGGTTCTTCCTGGCTTTCCTGTATAAAGCGTGCTACTGGAAAAGCCAATTGCACAGGAAAAACAGCTGCTCTTCCATATACCAGCTCGTATGGAGACTTACTTGTTGCTCTTTTGCTTGTTATCCTATTCGCCCATAGAGAAAACTTCAATTGAGAGTCCCAATTCTTCTGATTTTCACTGATTGTTTTCTTCAGGGCTCTCACCAAGGTTTTATTAGATGACTCTGCTAAGCCATTTCCCTGTGGATAGTATGCTGTGGAATGAGTCAGGATGATGTTATATCTTTGGCAGAAGTTCACAAATCTGGCAGATTTAAAATCTTGTGCATTATCAGTTACAATTCTTGCAGGGCAGCCAAATCTAGATATGATATTATCCTCTATAAACCTCATTATTACAGCATCTGTAGCATTTCTGGTAGGTATGGCTTCCACCCATTTCGTAAAATAGTCTGTGGCTGTTAGTATCCATTTATGTTGGCCACTTGATGGGGGATGTATCTCTCCTATAAAATCTAATCCCCATTTCTGAAATGGTTCATTTACATGAATAGGAATCAAGGGCAGAGCTGCTAGTTTATGTCTTTCTGCAAATCTTTGGCACTTGTCGCATGCTTTGACCCAAGAAAAAGTGTCTGTATACAATTTAGGCCAGTAAAAACCAACCTTCAGGATTTTGTGAGCTGTTTCCCTCTAGCTGTAATGTCCTCCACATATCCCCTCATGAAATTCTGTCATTATATTTTGCACTTCATTTTCTGTGAGGCATAACAGTAATATACCTAGAGGGTCTCTCCAGTAGAGCTGTCCATTGGCAATTACATATTTTTGTGATTTCATTCTTACAGCTCTGTACTTTATCTTATCACAACTTGGAGGGCAGCCAAGTGTTAAAAGGTATTCAACAATTTCTTTGTACCAAGGACTAGTTAGATATTTCACATGTACCTTTTGAGTGGCCATCTCCAGTCCTTGCTGCTCCTCTTCTTTCTCTGATCCTTCATTTACTAACATGGATAAATTAATGCCCAAGGCCTGATGATTTGATTCAGATAACATCTTGGCAAGTCCCTATCCTTTAATCAACTTAGTAGGCCTTATGTCTAAATCATATTCCTGAATTTTTGCAATCCATCTTCCTCTTCTACCCCCGCTGTCTCCCTGAACCAGAATGTCTTTTACAGTAGCTGTGGGGACATATGCAGTAATATGGGATTGCAAAACATATACTCTAAAGGCTTTAAGGGACTTTACCAGGGCATATGCCTGCTTCTCCAATATATAGTATTTTAATTCAGCATCATAAAGTACTTGACTGAAGAAAGCTATAAGTTGTTCATATCCCTCTTCATTTTTCTGCAATAACACTCCAGCAATTGTGTGAGTGGAAGCAAATGAGAAAATCATGAATGGCTTTTTGTAATCTGGCCCTGCTAGTACAGGAGCTTCAGCAAACGCCTGTTTTATCCTTGTGAATGCATCTCTAGACTCCTGGGACCATTTTACTTCATTCTCCTTTTTCAGCATATTAGTTATATGCCTAACTCTCTCAGCATAGTTAGGAATAAATCTTCTTAGAAAATTGATTCAGCCTAAGAACACCTGTACCTCTTTCTTATTTCTTGGTAAAGGAATTCTGTTTATTACTTCAACTCTCTTAGGGTCTATTCTCACACCATCCTTTGTTACAATGTGCCCTAAGAGTTTTCCTTCATCTAATGCAAACAAAGATTTTTGAGGGTTGAGAGATAGGCCATACCTTCTACATTTTTCAAAAGTTCTTCTTAAATGCTCAATATGCTCATCATCATTCTTTGAAAACACTGTGATATCATCAAGGTACACCACCAAGAACTTGTCCTGTTCTCCAACGAAGGCTATGTCCATTGCCCTCTGAAAAGTGGCTCCTGCATTAATTAATCCAAATGGCATCCTAGCATACATAAATGTTCCCCATGGTGTAGTAAATGCAGTTTTCTTCTGGTCTTCTCGGAACACAGCTACCTGATTGTAGCCCGAAAAACCATCCATCATTGACATTCTGGATGCTCCCACTACTTTCTGCAGGATGTGGTCCATCTTAGGCAGTGGATAATTATCTTTGAGAGATTCTCTATTCCAATTCCTGAAATCCACACAGAGCCTTATTTCTCCATTCTTCTTTCGAACAGGAACAGGATTTGCTACCCATTCTGAGTACCTTAATGGCACGATTATTTTGGCTTTCAGTAATTTTTTTATTTCTTTTTCAATTGAAGGAAGCAGCAGAGGGTTTATCTGTCTGAGTTTCTACTTATAAGGCTTTGCATCTTCCCTCAATGGAATCTTATGCTGTATTATATTTACATCAAAAGTTTTTAGGTCCTGATAGGACCAAGCAAAAACATCTTTGTAAGATTGAAACAACTTCAAATATTTTTCTTTGTATTCTTCTGGGACTCTTTTAGATAATTTAACAATTTTGGGATCAGCATGAGTACCCAGATTCAAATCTCCCACTTGATCTTCTTCTGTTACCTTGTTCGGCTGCAAAGGAATATCATTTTTGTCAAATAATCTTTCTAGAGGCACCAGCCCTCTAGGAATAACATTTCCTTTCAGCTGCAGCACTTTATTTCCTGCTATTCTTTCTTCCCATTTATCTTCTGCAATATTTTCAGCTTCTTCCTCCCTCTCATCATCAATCTCGGTATTTGTAAATTCTCCCACTGTCTCCATGAATCTCTTAATTTGTTCATCATCTTCAAATACCTGCCAGTGCTTTATATTGTCTGGAATGGATGGTCTGTACCGTACCTCCACTTCGTATCTTAAAAGCGGATTCTGAGGAGGACGGAATGTACTGGCAGCAACAACAAGAGAGTCTGCTATTCTATTTTGCTCCCGGGGCATGAACTGTATGTTAAATGCTGAGAAGAAGTTTTCTATCATGTCCCATACTTCATTTCTATAAGATCTGAGCCGAGGGTGTTTATTCTGACATTCATTTTTAATCTGCCTCACTACCAGCTCAGAATCTCCAAACACTTTCAGACATTGGATGCCCATGTTTCTAGCTGTTTGCAGTCCCAATAATAATGACTCATATTCAGCTACATTTTTTGTAGCCTCATATTCTAATTTAAAAGACAGTGGCACCCATTTTCCTGTAGGAGAAATCAACAATACCCCAGCTCCATTGCCTTCTCTTGAATTTGCTCCATCAAAATGCAAAGTCCAAATTTCTGATTCCAGATCTTCTTTAGGCTGCTCAGCTTGGATTTGACCAAAAAGGGGTTCATGTGCATAATCCTGATTTTCTTCTAACATTAAACATGAAAAGTCTCCCTCTTTGTTATAAACTGGAGAATTATCTGAGCAGTCAACCTTAGTTACCATCTTGACAAATCTAGTCTCCCTGTATAACCTCCTTTCTTGACCTCCAAAGACTGGGACAGTAGCATATGTTAAATCCAATTTTATTGACCCCCCAATCTTTGTACCCCAGGACCTTGATAGCAGCATGCCAAAGCGAGCTGGGATATCAGCGACCAAAATGTCCATGACCACACTCTTTGCTGGAATTTGGGCCAAATTGACCACTAAATCCTTTATCATTCCCAAGCACTTCACTCTTTTAGAATCAAATGAATATAAATCTTTGTATGGTCTTGTAATTTGCAGTCCTAGTTGTTCCATGACAGAAAGAGGCATGAGATTATGGGAAGCCCCAGAATCTAACATACAATTATGCAACAGCAGGTCATGAATGACTAGAGACACATAAAAGGGAGGAGTAGAAGGATCTATCTCCTCGACATGTGGGCCAAAGACTACCATGGGTCTTTCTTCTTGAAGGTTTAGACTATCAGGTGCAATTGGTATTTCAGGGGGAAGCCTAAAAGAGGTAACTTGAGACTGATAGACAGGATGTTTTAATAACTCAGTTAGAGGGACCGGAATCTTAATCTTCTCAAGTTCTTTTTGAAAATTGAAAGCAGATGGGGGCTTTTCTATCACTACTTCTTTTGACTCCTTATTTTCAACTGAAGACTTGATTTCTTTTGACACTGGCTCAGAATTAGGAGGACTAACTATTTTAGAAGAGGAGGGAATCTGACCACTTGACTGCAAGGGAGTGTTTAAAGGATTCTTACCTTTTTCTGCGTTCTTCTTTGTTACTGATTCCTTTTGAACAGATGCTTCTTTCTGAGGTGGCTCTTCTTCTTGGTCTTGAATTCTGGTCCTCTTTCTTGAAGATCTGAGATCATATCTGACATTGAATTGTGCTTGCATGAAATCAGCAAACTGCTTGCAGTAATGATCAATTTCTGCTTCTTCATCTTCGTCTTGTAATGGGCATTCCATATCATCATTATTTGAAAAAGCCAGATTTGAATCTTCTAATCCATAAGCTGCATCTCCAGTGGAGTCATCTGCTGGTCCTTCCAGGTACAAGGGATGAGGTACCTGATCTTGTTGTTCCTTTGCTTCTCTCAGCAATATCTGCAATGGAGGTCTTCTATACTGGGGATTGTGTCCTCTTCTTGGAGCATTGTAATAGTTCTTGGGAGCTGCATTTTTAGCTTCCAGTTCCAGCTTGACCATCTTCCTTATCATTTCACTTATTTCATCCATTTTATCTGTATCTTTTTCCTGATTAGAGGTGGAAACCTCTTCTTTGCCTCTCCTCCTAGTATCTTGTTCAATTTTTCCTTTTAACTTCCCAGTGGAGGCAAAGTTTGCTTCTAATTCCAGAGCATCTGATTGTGCATCATCCAAAGTGGTAGGTTTTCTTTCTCTCAATGCGAAGCCAAAATCAAACTCAAAAGCTGCTATAAAAATTATCTTGGCTGCAGCTTCATGAGGCTTCATTTCGGGAGGTAGGCTCAGATATAACTTGTTGAATCTTTTGATAAATTCTGCTACTCCCTCATTCTGTCTCTTCTTCATGGTATTAAATTCAGTGAGACACTGACCGTGATCTTTCTTTTCTCCCCACTTCCTGAGGAAAACATTCTCCATGACATCCCAAGTGGTCACAGAACGGTTCCCCAATGTCTTGAACCATTTTCTGGCTTCCCCTTCAGAAGACTGCACAAATAATCTCAAGACCACATCCAGATGTTCAACATTTAAGTTCTCTGCAAAAGAGCAGAAGGTCTTAAGGTGTTTCTGAGCATCAATTTCATTTTCTCCATTAAATCTCAGTAGAATCTTCAGATAATCTTGTGGCATATCATTCAACACTTGGGGTAAGGCCAGTGGAGCATATTTATTTAACAGAAAAGCAGGAACATTGGCCATTGGAGGAGGTGGGGGTTGCACAATAGTCTGAGCAACAAATGAAGGGAGAGGAGTAGGAGGAAGTGGAGTATGAATGACAATGGGAATATATTGCACAGAAGCCTGAGGTGTGGATGGAAATAACTCACGATTAACAGAAACTACTTCTGTGACCTCTTTAATTTCTTCAGCCTCGAAAGAAGGATGAGGATCTTCTTCAATCCAGGCACTTCCTCTACGTGGAGTTTCTGAGAGAAACTCGGGATTTTTTGTTCTGATTTCTTGAGAAGAAGAGGGCGGGTAATCTTCAACGGAATATTCAGGATTTTCAGCACGGGCTGACTTCCTCTCCTTCCAAACTCTTTTATGAATGATCTTCTCTGGGTCAGACACGTAGGGTGTTTTTATTTGAGCTGTATCTGATCTCAAATGTGGCTTACGAGGAGCCAGGACTACCAATAAAATTTATCAAATAAAGACCAGTGGAGTCGCCAAGGTGAGAGATATACAACTCTTCAACTCTCTGTGCTCACCTGATTAGAGAGTGAAAACAATTTGTCGAGACCCAGGGAAACTGATATTCTTGAATCCGCTCCCTGGCAACGGCGCCAGAAAGATGTTGTGGATGTTTTTGTCACCCTCCTAGAGACAGTCTAGAGTTGCCATAGACCAGTGCCTAGGAAATCTTGATATAGCAAGGAGCCATTTATAGTTTGGGTTGTCAGTCCAAGAACTCACTTACTATCTCTTGTTTGAACAAGGAAATTAATTTTGAATGGGACCAATCTCTCTCAGAAGCTGGTACAAAGACAAGAACAATGTAGGGAAATCAAGTAAAACTCCAATATAAAGGCATCAGACAGTTAAGAGACCGCTTACTGTAAAGAGGGCCAGTTCAGATAATATATCACAAAAATCAGATATCAGATGATGAGCGCAGTGAAGAAACATAAAGAAGATATTAGCTGACATGAAATTGATACCCAGATACACAACAAAACCATATAAGGGCGCACCAATTTACGAATCCTTATATGACAATGGCGTTTTAAAAGCACCCTCCTCAAGCAGCTAATATAGCAGAAAATATGGAAAGAGTGAACATGAAACAGTATACCATGACTAGGCCTATTTAAAGTGCTTGACTAATTCCAGAAAGGGCATCAACAAGGATGAATCCTTACTGCAAACTAGTGAGCCACTCGCATTCTAGAACATGATACAAGAAGATAAATAGCATGAAAGAGATATTGTATTAACACATAAGAGAAATTACATACCGTGAGATACTAGAGACCAGAATCCTCATTACAGTTATAACCCCTCCTCACTGAGACCCTACGGGCTCTGAAACTTCATACAGGAAATATTACAAGATGTATACAAGAGCCTTTTCACTGCACAGTTTGCTGATAGAAATCTGGAACCTCTACAATGTCTTCTTTTTTAGCCTTTATAGGGGACATAGAGGATTCTAGAGGAGGAGGTAGATGAAGCACATTTAATGACTCAGTTTGAATTAAAATGGCGAAAAACATTCGCGCCCTCTCTATGAATGACTAACTATAAATGAATGTACTTAACAATCTGTCTAAAGAAATAAATGCTGGGAGATGAAAATCTCCTTATATACATGACACAACTAATAAAATATATACAATGTGCCGCCTTTAGCTGAGGGAAAATCTGCTGCCGTAAGAGACTTGAAATAATCTACATCTCTGTACTGTACTCTCGGCCTTTAGCTTTGGATTTGAATTCTTGATCTTTGATGAAGGGCGAATTTCTCTGGAGTGTTCTGTGGATTCATATCTTTGTCTTCTTTAATGGCGGTCATTTCTCACACCAACCCTCAGCTTCTTCATTAAATTTCACCCACAGGAAATCGTCTTTTATGGGCCCCAAACCTTTGCAACAGAGGCAGCGAATTAAAACGTCCTCCTGTTATATCAAAACCTGCAAAACCCACAAAATATTAGAAAAACCGACACAGATGGAGGCGGGGATGATGGAGATGGAGATGAAGATGATGTCGTGGATACGAACAGGAGACAGGAACACACAGGGTGGCAGAAGAAAAGCGATGGAGATATGGAGTAAACAGGCGCAGCGCAAAAAACAGTTTGGTCGTGGGGGAATAAATAAAATGGGGGAATATGAACGAAAACACAAGCTCACATATATATATATATATAACGAGGGAAATGTTTTGGGCGCACGGGAGCGAACACGTAGGAGTACGGGGGGACAAGTGGGAGGATGACGTGGCGAAGTCAACAGGTGGGGAGACTGTAACGTGGGCCATCGGATTGCAAACACGGATCGACGGTTGAGGATTGACGGGAGCTACACAACGGTGGGCCATATGATATAGCGGACACAAGATAACGGGCGGACGGTTCTGGTACACCTCCGCCATTGGATAGAGATCGGGAGATCCAATGATTCTCGTGAATCCTGCTGCCCGGCGGTTGTACAGACATTAACGCGTGGGGGGAAGCGGTTTTAAAACCCGTACCAAAGACATGCGGCACTTTCTGTATGCGATCGCTCCCCCTGCGGTAAATACCGCCATGTCGACGAGAGTGGTGCGGGGGTTACCATGGTTTCCTGCGCGGGGGCCCCTTCATATAAAACAAATGCCGCTCCGTTGATTTGAATCAAATCGGACTGCCAATATTGCGCCCGAATGTTAAAACAATAAGCCCCTTTTGTTTTAGCTTGCGGTCTCCGGCCTTAAGTCATGTGGTGACAATAATAAGGGGGCTAAGGCCTTGGGGCTTCGGTCCGACATAATTTAAATTACGGGTTTTAACCATTGCAAAGCGGATTTTCGGGTAGAGACAATAATAACAAACAGGAGCATGGAGCTTTGACCATGGCTGAGATGTGAAAGGGAATTGAAAAAGGTGGCGGACCAGAAATTTGCCTGCAAGAATATAAATGTACAACAATTGGCATTGTATCTAATTATTCCTTAGTTCTTGCTCAAACGATGATGACATGATACATGCTTTCTCATGATGAGATTATGGATGAGCCCTTTTTGCTTTTTGCTGAAGAATATCTGTTGTTTTCACACATGGATGAGTTGGGTGTCTTATGATTCAGAGATAAGAATAGATCATGCAGAATTTGTTGCTATGGTTGAGACCTTTTTCCTACGCATATTACATCATGATGAATCTTGAAGATCTTGGTGATTTTAGATCACATGGATGATTGCTTGACACATATTGTCTATTGAAGAAGTTATTCTGGTGTGATAATTCCTAATGGGAAGAATTTGTTGATGCTGCAAAAAGTCTGAAGGCCTGCTTACTGATGCACTTATGCTACAAATATAGCTACATTATCCTATCTTTCTTCTCTCATATATCCTAGGGAAGTATTCGAATATCTCAGACAGAAGCTGGGAATAGTCTCTGCCATACAGAAGATCAGATATGCTTAAATTCAGAATATTAAATTGGATACGCGAGTTTTCTGAGACACATTCGCGTACATACGCGAGTTTATACATAGAAAACCGCGTATGGGGGTTGCTGACAGAATGTTTCTGGGTCAACATTTTTCAGCACAGCTGCAGTATTGTTTGGTATCTCTGGTGATGTTCCAGTTCTCATAATTCTGTTTCATTCTCTGATATTATTGATGAAGATGCCTTGATGATTTGCTGTTGAAAGTGTTCAGGATACACAAGCTAAGGGGGAGCATTGGTCATGTGGAGAGGATGCATTGTTGGCATTATGATTCTGAAATATGATCTCTCTCTTGAAGTCCTTTTGGTATTTGTTACAAAAGGTCATAGTTGTAATTTGATGAAAAGGTCATGTTGAGACCTATGATGTAAATTTGTAATATTCAGTCATGTAAGGACTTGATCAAATGTGTAAACCCAATTGGTTGGGCACTTGAGTCAAATATGTAAATCCACTTGGTTGGATCCTTGATGTAAGTATGAGTCCTTGGTGATAGGAAAGGTCATAGAGTAATGTACTTCATTGAAAAATATGTTTGAAGTTTCAACATGAACTCAGGGGGAGCATGATAACTTCAGTGAACATCAGATCTACAAAGCTCTTCTTTCTACATGTGGAGAAAAACATTGTCTTGGCTTTGATCCGCCCTTTGCCCTTGATGTCAAAGGGGGAGAGTAACATGGTGCTTGAATAGGGGGAGAGTATCATGGTGTTTGCATAATGGTTATAATCAATGTATCTATCTGTTGTGGTGATCAAACACCATCATGGTTGCCATCAAGTGCAAAGGGGGAGATTGTTGGCATGTGTTGTCCTTGATGGAAACCTACTTGATGAAGTTGTCCTTGATGGAAACTGATTTGATGTGTTGTCCTTGATGGTAACCTACTTGATGAAGCAAGATTGTTGGCAATATGATGCAATGTGTTTTCCTCGATATTGCAACCTACTAGATGAAGTTGTTCTTGATGGAAACTAACTTGATGATTTTTCTTTGGATGGAAACCTACTTGATGAATGATGGCAACCTACTTGATGAAGTTGTTCTTGATGGAAACCTACTTGATGAGTTGCCTATGATAAGCAACCTATGTGTTAAATATGTAAGGATGATGTATCTATGTGTTAAAAGGAAGGATGATGTATTTACAGATCAGCTCAGAAGTAAGAGAAGAAAGGAATTCCAATAAGTGCCAGAGAAATGATAAATAAGACATGTCACAAAGCATACGCGGGTTTGTTAAGGAGAAGTAGCGTATGCACACGGAAAAATACGTGCAAAGTAGCGTATGCCTATTTGTGCTCTAAATTCATAAAACCAAGGGAATTTACCATGGTATTGACCCATTGTATTGAGCGTTGGAATATCTATTTGATCCGGTCCAAGAATACCATTAGTAGTTGAGTGGTTTTGACTCATGGTATTGAAAAAGGCTAAATCTATTTAAGGAGAAGAAGATCATAATGCAAGGTGTGCATGAGTCTGGGTTTTCAATGAATAATTCACTCTGAAGTATATCTGCATGGAATGGGTAACAGTTCATTGATTGATCTGAATTAATAATGCACCTATGGAGAAAATGATGAAGAGGGATCTCTAGATCTGAAATGACTATGTATTTTCTAGATCTGTTTATGGAATTTTTAGATCTGAGATGAGGCGAATATTTTCTGAAGTAAAAGGGTAAGATCTAAGCCATTTATCTGTTCTGAAGATCTGCGCAGCCCTACAAAGTTTGAAGATCTATACGCAGGTTCATGGAAGAGAAAGCGTGTATATACGCGGGTTGGCTTCAGCAAAAGCACGTATGGTATGTGAAATCAGTCCTGAAATATGTGCAGATGTATACGCAGGTTTGTTTCTATTAAAGCGCGTGCATATGCAGGTTCAGTGAAGTAAAAGTGCGTATGGAACTAGGGTTTTGCTGAAGTATGTGGAATGAAATGCCTGATCTATTCTACTGTTTTACTACTATCTGTCAATGATATATTCATATAGAACTGGGTTGTTTGAATTGTGAATATGCTGCTGATTATGTTAATTGAAGATCAAGTTGTTGGTTGATTGGTTGATGATTCAATGAATGAATTGATGGAGTTATAAGTTTCAGTTTGATATATGATGATCTTAAATGTGTGGAGTGGATCCAGTCTGAAAATATGATGAAAAGAGACCTACAAGTTGTGTTGTATGGAAGCTGTTGGATCCAGTATGAAAATTGATGAAACGTGGTCCGCAATGGTGCTGAGGGTCGAAGCCTTCAGTGAGGGGGTTGTAGCTCCCTTCCAGTGGTAGCTGGTAAACGAGAGCAGGGGGTAGTAGCTCCCTTCCAAGAGAGGCTGGTAAACGAGAGCAGGGGGTAGTAACTCCCTTCCAAGAGAGGCTGGTAAACGAGAGTAGGGGGTTGTAGCTCCCTTCTAGGAGAGGCTAGTAAACGAGAGAAGGTTGTAGCCTTCTGCAGGTGGGTGCCTGCGTGCTGGTATGAGTCTGTGCCAGCACAATGTTGTAAGATGTTTTCTTTATAATAAATATTGAAGACTGAGACGACAACAGCGGTGGTTTTCTCCCAAATTGGGTTTCCACCTTAAATCCTGGTGTTCATGTTTGTTGCTTATGTGTGATGATTTATTCTGTTCTTACTGCACATGTTTACTGCTTACTAAACATCTAATGAATGAATGATGCAATGATCTAAGTAAAGAATTATCTGCATAATGAGATCTCTGGTAATACGCGAGTTTCATTAAGGATATCCGTGTGTATACGCGACTTCGGTTCATTAAAGTAGCGTATGGGTTGTAGAGAAAGAAAAAGTAAAAAAAAATTAGTCTGCACTAAATACTGATTCACCCCCCCCCCTCTCAGTATTTTTCCCAACATTCATGAAGTGGAGGAGTCCACTCACGTAGAGCCAAACATCAGAACTGGCAAAGGGCATACCATAGAAGCTGAGAGGTTGAAGCTTGATGTAGCACAAAATGTAGGAGTCCCTACTTCACAGTGCAGACAGAGACAGTCTCCTGACCGATTCACTGGATACATGGCTCTTATGAGAAAATGTATTGTGACATAGCCATCTTCCTTTCATGACGCACTGCAGGAGCCCACATGGGTAGATGCAATGGTGGAGGAGTATGACTCCATTGTCAGAAATAGTGCTTGGGAAATTTTTCCAAGGCAGGTTAATAAATCAGTGGTAGGCTAAATATGGATCTACAAGGTAAAGCAAGCTGCTGATGGGAGTGTTGAGAAATACAAGGCCAGATTTGTGGCCCAGGGCTTCTCACATATCGAGGGGATTGATTATGAAGAAACCTTTGCACCTGTTGCACAGTATTCTTCCATAAGGACCATCCTTGATCTTTCAGCGCAGATGGGTTGGCACATTCATCAAATGGATGTGAAGACTGCATTCCTTAATGGGATCATTGAGGAAGAAGTGTACATTGAGTAGCCTGGAGGATTTTAGATCTTTAGCAACGAGTCTCATGTGTGTAGACTCCAAAGAGCATTGTATGGGCTGAAGCAAGGACCATTTTCTTGGTACAATCGGATCGACAGTTATTTCACTGGACTTGGCTTCACCAAGAGTGAGGCGGATGCAAACCTATACCAAATTGTGGTGGAGGGTAAGATTTTAATCATTTTTATTTATGTTGATGATTTAATACTGACTGGTGATGAGTAGCTAATACACTCATGCAAGGAGGACCTTGCAAAGGAGTTTGAGATGAAGGATATGGACCTCCTTCACTATTTTCTTAGATTGGAGATATGGAAGCGAGATGGTGAACGTTTTGTGTCTCAAGGCAAGTATGCAAGGGATATATTCGGTAAGTTTCACATGGAGGGCTGCAAACCCATGGATACTCCTCTTCTAGGAAACTAGAGGGAAGAGGACGCTACATCGGGAGAGGTAGTGGATGCTACTATATATCGACAGTTGGTGGGTTCGCTCATGTATTTAGTTAATACAAGACCGGACATATGATATGCGGTGAACCAGCTTAGTCAAACGATGGTTAAGCCTACCAAGCTCTTTTGGAAGGCGGGCAAGCATGTCCTGAGATATCTCGGGGCATATCTGAGTATGGCTTATGGTACAAACAGACGGATGAGTTGAAGTTGCATGGCTTCACGGATGCAGATTAGGCAGGCAGCCCAACAGATAGAAAGAGGACATCAGGATGGGTCTTCAGTATCATATCTACAGTTGTTTCTTCATACAGTAGGAAACAGAGATTCGTGGCACTCAGTTCAGCAGAAGTGGAATACATGGCAACAAGTCAAGCTTCCTGTGAGGCTATCTGGATGAGGAAGATCCTGGTCGGTTTGTTTGGTTCTCATTTAGATCCTACAGTGATTCATTGTGATAATCATAGTTGCATTAAACTCTCGATTAATCCTATGTTTCATGATAGATCTAAGCATATATATATCTGGTATCATCATATCAAATATTGTGTGCAGTGGAAGATCATGTTGCTTCAGTACATTCCTATGGGAGATCAGGATGCAGATATTTTGACGAAGGCACTCACCGAGAGAAAATTTGAATACCATAGAGATAGGATGGAGGTGAAGGATAATCCCTTTCTTGTTGAGAGGGAGTGTTGAGATTCAACAAGATGATGATCCTAGTTAAAATTCAGCACCTACACTAGCTGGGGCCCGCAGGCTATTTTTAGGTGTATGTCTATTTTTAGAATGTTGAGAAAAGTATATTTATAGCGGAAATATATTTATAGATGGTTGAGAAAATTATATGGATGGATGAGCGTCTATTTTTTGAATGCATGTGCGAAGACGGTTCATCGATCGCATGTCTAAAAATAGAATGCATGTCGATTATTGCTATCTCTTAACAATAATTAGACAATAAATAATAATCTATTCTCTTGAAGCACTTGATTTCAGTTAACTGATGTGGCAAACCAGTTAACTGAAGGAATTTCGAGTTCTAAGGTTGGTTGGTGGGACATGCAAGTGGACTTCATTTTAACTAAGTGATACAAATTTGTAACTGAGTTGGATGTGTATTTATGTGAGTTTTAAAGTAGTTTAACTCAGTTAAGTGAGTTAAACTCAGTTGTGCTAGTTGTAACTAGTTGTAACTAAAGATACACTAGTGAGAGATCTGTAGAAATTATATAACTTATATGTTATATGTCCAAGATTCTCCTGATCTCACACTATTTTAACTTCATGCAAAATATAGACTCTATTCCACCATTGATCATTTGTGGAAATTAAATCAAGATTGCAATGCACACATGAAACAATAGAAATTCACACACATTAGCACAATTTTTTAACGGGAAAGCCTGAAGCTGAAAACCTCAACTATCTGTATATAATATATGTCATAGAGATCATGTAACAATCCTCATACAAATCTAATCATGTCAAGCTCTCAGTACAATACAATCGCTACACATTAATCATGCCTAATCTTGCAAATCCATGCACCAATCTTTGCCACCTGCTAACCTACATCTACTGCGCAATCCCTGCTGAAGAATGGCTCTGAATGATTTCAAATTCTCTAGCCTTGCTCACGCAATCCTCATTGGCATCTCCACTGAGTGTTGGATGCAATCAATGCATCACTATAGTCACAACTGATAGTCACACTTGCTCTTTCACCTATCTCTCCATTGGTCTGCCCAGAGTGCCATGCCTTGTAGTTAAGCGATGTATTGTTAGGTTGATTAATGAGTTATTATTTAGTGAATTAATTAACTAATTAATTCACACCTCTCAGTGTATCAATCGGTTAGACTAGATACAACTAAGCTCAACTGAGTCTAAGCGAGTTAAACTAAATACAACTCCACCAACTACTTCTCCAGCTCACCAAACTCTATCACAAGAGTTCTAGCTGAAGTCTCGATGCAATAGCTCGATAAACCATAGGAATAGCATAATTCTTAAATAGGTATTGTTCCACATTTGCCCATGGCCCCGAAGTGCTCCAGCTGGAGAATAGATAATGTTTAGAGTCCAAATATTATTAAAGGCTAATAATATTAAACATATCTATTACCTAGAAGTCTAAGAAACGGAGCCAATAACTTCCATTAATATGTCTAAAAGCCGAAGTCCATCTATTTTCCAGCAAACCAACCATCCACAAATAGCATCTTGCAACTCATAGAATATGATCGACATGTCTAAAAATAGACTTTGCGCCAAAAATAGCCTGCGGGCCCACTTAGTGAAGGCGACTCTTTTCACTAAGCTCATCATCTTGTTGAATCTTAACACTCCCTCTAAAAAATATAGGTATTATCTACCACCCCGATCCTGTCTCTATGGTATTCGAATTTGCTCCTGGTGAGCGCTTTTTTCAGAATATTTGCATCCTGATCCTCCATAGGAATGTAAGAAAGCAACATGATCTTCCGCTGCACACAATCTCTGATATGATGGTACTGGATGTCAATATGTTTAGATCTATCATGAAATAATGGATTAACCAAGAGTTTAATGAAACTCTGATTATCAAAATATATCACAGTAGGATCTAAGTGAGAACCTAACAAATCGACGAAGATCTTCTTAATCCATATAGCCTCGCATGCAGCCAAACTTGCTGCCATGTACTCGGCCTCCGCTGAACTGAGTGCCACAGATATTTGTTTCCTTCTGTACCAAGAAATTGTTGTAGATCCGATACTGAAAATCCCTCCAGATGTGCTCTTTCTGTCTGTTGGGCTTCCTGCCCAATCTGCATCTGTGAAGCCATGCAGCTTCACCTCATCCGATTGTCTGTACCACAATCCATACTCAGATGTGCCCCTGAGATACCTCAGTACATGCTTGCCTGCCTTCCAAAAGATCTTGGTAGGCTTCACCATCGCTTGTGAAAGTTGGTTCACATCATAGCATATGTCCGGTCGTGTATTGACTAAATACATGAGCGAACCAACCAACTGTCGATAAACAGTGGCATCCACTACCTCTGTCGATGTAGCATCCTCTTTCCTCCAACCACCAGGAAGAGGAGTGTCGATAGGCTTGCAACCTTGCATGTGAAACTTCTCCAGTATCTCCTGGGTGTACTTGCCTTTAGACACAAACAGTTCACCTTTCCACTGCCAAATTTCCAATCCCAGGAAATAATGAAGGAGGCCCAAGTCCTTCATCTCAAACTCCTTTGCAAGATCTGCCTTGCATGAGTGTATCAACAGTTCATCACCCGTTAGTATTAAATCATCTACATAAAGTACAATGATCAAAAGCTTACCCTCCACCACAATCTAGTATAGGTTTGGATCCACCTTACTCTTGGCGAAACCAAGTCCGGTGATATAACTGTCTATCCGTGTGTACCAAGCATGAGCTGCTTGCTTCAGCCCATACAGTGCTCTTTTGAGCCTGCACACATGCAACTCGTTGCTGAAGATTTCGAATCCTTTAGGCTGCTCAATGTACACTTCCTCCTCAATTATTCTGTTGAGGAACGCAGTCTTCACATCCATTTGATGAATGTGCCAACCCATCTACGCTGAGAGAGCAAGGATGGTCCATATGGAAGAATACCTTGCGACAGGTGAAAAGGTTTCTTCATAGTCGATCCCCTCGATCTATGAGAAGCCCCGGGCAACAAATCTTGTCTTATACTTCTCAACGCTCCCATTAGTAGCTTGCTTCACTTTTTAGATCCATCTTGAACCTACCATTGATTTCCCTTCCGGCCTTGGGACAATCTCCCATGCAATGTTTCTGACAATCGAATCATACTCTTCGACCATGGCATCTACCCATGCAGGATCCTCCACAACTTCCTCAAAAGAGGATGGCTCTATCACGATACACTTGCTCATCAGAGCCATGTATCCAGTAAATCAGTTAGGTGACTATCTCTGTCTACGTTGTGATGTAGGAACTCCTACATTCTGCACTACATCAAGATTCAGTCGCTCAGCTTCTGTAGTGCGCTTCCGCCCTCTAATGTTTGGCGCTGCATGAGTGGTTTCTTCCACTCCATGAACCTCCTCTTGTGGCTGATCCACATCTTGAGGCTCATATTTAGGAACAAGTAGCTCCTCCTCTACATGCAAGTGTAGCTCCCTCTCAAGCGACAACTTCATGGCTTTCTCCTCATGAAATTTGATATCCCGTCGCACGACAGTAATCCGACTGTCTGGAAAATACACACGATAATTGTGGGGTGTTTCTGTGTACCCCACAAATATCCCAACCTTTGCAGTCAACTCCAGCTTCTTCCTAGCATCCTTCGTCACATGAATGTAAACAGGTGAGCCAAAAATATTCAAATGAGAAATATCAGGCTTCTTACCAGAAAACACCTTTCGGGTGTACTCATGCCAAGTACTCTATGAGGACAATGGTTTTGCACATAAACCGCAGTGTTGCATGCCTCAGCCCACAAGTGTATGGGAAGGCCCTGATCATGCAACATCGCCCGTGAAGCACCCACGATGGTTATGTTCTTCCTCTCCGCAACCCCATTCTGTTGTGGGTTATGAGGCGCTATGAGTTCTCTTCGAATTCCTTCTTTGCTACAGAAGACTTTGAATTTGCCACAGATGTATTCACCACCATTATCGCTCCTTATAGATTTCACCTACTTCCCCAACTCTTTCTCAACCAGCGCTTTGAACTCACAGAACTTTGAGTATGTCTCGCTCTTCTTCTCCATGAAGAAGATCCAGCACTTATGAGAAAATTCATCAACAAATATCACATAATACTTGTGCTTTGCTGTTGAAGCAACTGAGAAATGTCCACGCATGTTTGTGTGAATTATCTCAAGGATCATCGAGGCACGACTATCCTTCTCATGAAAAGTGGCCTTCACAAATTTTCCCGAAGTACATCCCTTGCACTGATCTGACTGTGCAAGTGTACCTTTGGGAAGCCCGGTATAAATTTGTTGCAAAATTTTCAAAGCGCCATGGTGAAGATGGCCCAATATCTTGTGCCACAATTCGCCCTCATCCCAGCTCACCACTCTTTCTGCTTTTCCTGCCATTGCCTCACAGCCATCTACCTGTAATTGATAAATATCCTTAACTCAAATCTCTATCCTCCTGGTTTGACCAGTTGTTTTATGTTGAAGGAAAGATTTTCCCTCACTAAAAACAACATCATAACCCTTGTCTTCCAACATCGCCACGGATATCAGATTCTTATTCAATCCTGGAACATGCATGACATCCTTCAAGATGAAAGGTTTACCACACTCCCTCTTAAAGGAAATGGTCCCGATGCCAATCACACTGTATCTACCATCATCGCCCATCTTGATGTGCACTCCAAGATCCTTTTCCTCCAGATCACTAAACAAATCTTTGTCTCCGGTCATATGGAAAGATACACCACTATCAAGAAACCACACTGATCCCATCACACTTGAAACCAAGCATGTGATAAAAAAAAAATCCAGCTCAAACTACAAGGCTAAGGCCTCTCCAGCTGCAGATCCAGCAACCTACTTATTCTTCTTCTTCCGTGGACAATTAGTGGTGAAATGCCCATGCTGGTGACAGTGAAAGCACTTCACCTTGGACAAATCCTGATTCTTGCCTTTAGCTTTGGATTTGGAAGATTTCTTCCCTTTTCCTTTTTGAGCTTTGGTAGCCAAAGCGTAATTTTCTTCATCTTCATTCTTCGATGAAGATTGATCCCTTGTACCCCGCCTTATCTCCTCCTGCACAAGATCCGACCAAATTTGCTCCCATCCTGGCAGTTTCTCCCATCCATTGATAGAGTCTTCGTAGCTATGCCAACTCTTCGAAAGCCCAAGGAGATCCAAGCTCACCAAGTCTTCTTCATCAATAGTAACCCCCACACTTCTCAGCTCATCCTTACAATGGACAAACTTCATGAGGTATTTTGGTATACTGTCACCTTTCTCCATTTTTATTTTTCTGAGCTTGTCTTTAAGCGCCAACTTCCTCTGGTCGCTTCTGCTTTGGAACAAATCTATCAAAGCCTTCCACATTAAGAATGGAGTGGCTTTACCATGAAGGCTGGACACAATGTGATCCTTCACACCTTCCAACAGAATCCTTTGACACTTTGCTACCTTCTTTTGCCATGCGTCAAGTGCGGCTGCATCGCTAGAAGCAGACTTCGGAATATTAGTATCTATGAACTCCTTTAACCCATTATCATCCAGCACCGCCTCCATCCTGTCCTTCCATGCTATGTAATTCGAGCTCCCATCAAGGGCATACTCCAATCACAATCCGTTGAAAGACATTTCAATGAATGCTCAACTTCGACACCAAGAAAACACTGCGGCAAATTCGAATTCCACCAACACAAAACTCAACCACTTCAATAATTGCAATCTGCTCCAATGATCAACTGCTCTGATACCATGTAGAAATTATATAAATTATGTATTATATGTCCAATATTCTCCTAATCTCACACTATTTTAACTTCATGCAAAATACATAATCTATTCCACCATTGATCATTTGCGGAAATTAAATCAAGATTGCAATGCACACATGAAACAATAAAAATTCACACACATTAACACAGTTGTTTAACGGGAAAACCTGAAGCTGAAAACCCCAACTATCTGTATATAATATATGTCATAGATATCATGTAAAAATCCTCATACAAAGCTGATCATGTCAAGCTCTCAGTACAATACAATCGCTACACACTAATCAGGCCTGATCTTGCAAATCCATGCACCAATCTTTGCCACCTGCTAGCCTGCCTCTACTGCGCAATCCCTGCTGAAGAATGGCTCTGAATGAGTTCGAATTCTCCAGCCTTGCTCACGCAATCCTCATTGGCATCTCCACTAAGTGTTGGATGCAATCAATGCATCACTATAGTCACAACTGATAGTCACACTTGCTCTTTCACCTATCTCTCCATTGGTCTCCACTGAAATTGCCATGCACTGTAGTTAACTGATGTATTGTTCAGTTGATTAATAAGTTATTATTTAGTGAATTAATTAACTAATTAATTCACACTACTCTCACTAGTGTATCATTCAGTTAGACTAGATACAACTAGCTCAACTGAGTCTAACTGAGTTAAACTAAATACAACTCCACCAACTACTTCTCTAACTCCACCAAACTCTGTCACATGAGTTCTAACTGAAGTCCTCCATGCATTAGCTCCAGTAAACCCTCAGGAATAGCATAATTCCTTCTGTCATCTGTTGTGCCACATCTGTGCACTTAACTGAAGTGCTCCAAGAGAATAAGATAATGTTTAGAGTCCAAATATTATTAAGAGCTAATAATATTCGACATATCTATTTTTAGATTGGAAGTCTAAAAATAGACTCCGCCCAATATGTCTAAGAATAGAAGTCCATCTATTTTTCCAACTTGACCAACCATCCACAAATAGCATCCTGCAACTCATAGAATATGATCGACATGTCTAAAAATAGACTTTGTGCCAAAAATAGCCTGCGGGCCCACTTAGTGAAGGCGACTCTTTTCACTGAGCTCATCATCTTGTTGAATCTCAACAAGATCATTGAATTAAAAAATAAATTAATTCACATGGAGTGATCTCACATGCAACTGAAGATTTACTATTGTTAACTACATGCATGTCAGATCCAGTGGAGACCCAGTTGAGAGATAGGTGAAAGGGACATTTTGACTATCAGTTGTGACTATAGTGGGTGCACACTTGCAACCAAACACACATTGGATATGCCAATGAGGATTTTGCAGTCAAGGCAAGGCAAGATTGAATTCATTTAGGGATTGTGATCAGCAGGGATTGCGCAGTGGAGGCAGGTTGTCGGGAGGTAGTAAATTGGTGCATGTTTATGCCAATTTTTGTATGACAGTGTGAGACGATTGGATATTGTACTGAGAGCTCTTGGATTAGAGTTTTGTATGAGACTGTTTCATGATCCATGATATATACATAATATATGATAGTGGGGTTTTTAGCTTTATGATTTTCTGATAAAAGCATCTGTGTTATGTGTGATTTATCTTTCTTTATGTGTTTGCTATTGGCGATTAAATTTCCGCAAAGATTTAAGTAGAATAATTTTGTATTTAACAATGGCATATAATTGTTAGATCAGGAGAATCTAGCAATACATAATTCTATTAAAATTTCTACAAGTGTTACTATTGTAGAAGATGGTCTGGTAAGAATAACACTTCTAGGCCTTCCTAAGAGCTAGCACAACTGCTAGGATTCGGTAAATGGGAGGCAGAAGCTACCAAACTGAGAAATATTATGGTCATATTTTGTACAAGAGGAGTTTAGGAGGAACACCAAAGACAGATTAGGATGAGGAGAAATGTGTCTTGGATGGAAAGGAAAGAAAGGGAAAGGGAGGAAATCTCGATCCAAAGCAAAATTTGTTCAGGCGGGCAAGAAGAAATACTCGTCTAAAATCAAGTGCTTTCATTGTCATGAGTTGGGACATTATGCCACAAAGTATCCACATGCTAGTATCCTATAATCTACAAGATCTTAAGGCGACTAATTATTTTTCTTCAGATTTTTCATATTGAAAATAACGCTCCATGACTGTCATTTATTTCCTACTAGGTATTGCTAGTCAAAAGACAAAGAATGGTTTCTCTAGAACTTTAGAACTTATCCTAGTTCTAATACATGGCTAACTACTTCATTCTCCATTGAGACCAAGCTAAGCCTGAATATATTATTCAACACTTATCCATCTCATCAAGCCTTCAAAACGCTAATACAAAATTTTCAAACTTTATATTACCATTTTCCATACGTTTAGGATATAAACCTTGCTCCTTCCATTCATCATCTCATCTCATCATAGAAATCTACGTCATCTATTCGCCCATATGAAACCCCCACTTTGCATCCAATAGCCAATCATTTTTTTTTTGCCCCCCCCCCCCCTCCACCATTCAAACTTTACTGTTTGGGGGGTCTGAAATAAATGGTTTCGGTCTCCACTTATACACCTACGTGTCGTCCCCAGAGAAGTTCGCACCCCCCCATCACAATACAACTTACCATCTGTTGGGCCCTCTGAAATCTGGTTTCAGGTTTTTTTGGACAAACACAACACCTCATAGCAAGCACCACGAGCCATAAATTTGACCTTTCGTGGTATTCTTCTTTGACGAGTTTCTCCAGGGGCTTATTTCTTCACCACAACGCTGCAGAGCATCTTTTTCCAAGCGGGAGCCATCTTCGACCATGGAATTGAGAGGGGAATTAAAGGCCCATGAATTATCATAATCATTAAATGGATTGTTCCCTAGCAATCTACCGTTGCAGCCAGGGCTTGTAAAAATCAGGAACAAAATTATGGCTAGGACAGCGCCCTTCGTCTAAAATACTATTAACGCACAACCTTGGTTAGCTCTGGGTAATAAGCCTATTGTATTGGAAGCTTGTGGTCCAGCTCCAACAAGAAGGAAGGCTAAAATTTGAGTATCCTCAAAGATAAAAATGTGTTGATATATGTAGGTACTCCCAAAAGCCCACAGGTGCCAGATTTTTCAAATTGGGCTGAAATTTCCATTGCAGCTCGAGGCCATATAATCGATATGTTGAAGTAACAACATACTAACCGATGTCGAGGTTGACTAGGGAAAATATCAAAGCTAAAACCAAGCTAAGCATCAGGGAAAGAGAAATCAAACGAACAGTTTAAAGATCAATGAATTTGATCAGTGAAAATTGGAAGCTTTTCACAGACTGATCTGGCAGATCGGGTAATAGCGCAATTTGATGTTTCAATTCAAGAGAAATATTCTGCTGGATTTAGCTAGGGACAAGACGATGTTCAAAAGAGAATTAGGAATATTCTAATCTGATACACTCAAATTCTCTAGAGAATGGTTGGAAATCACTGATGTGCAACAAGTCGGGGAAGCTTGAATTCAAGGACCTCAGTATTTTAACATAGTTTGGTGATTGGGTTGATGCATTATGGTTGATTTTGAAGCAAAAGTAGCACCCGTTTTGGAAACATTTGCAGTCAGTTTTTGAAGCTAGCAGTAACGTATATGCTTAGGAATAGTATATCATTTATTAGATTCAACTTTGGGTAATTGATATTATACATGTGTCATAAGCTTTGTAGCAGTTTTTTTATATTTTTAGAAAGAATATGGGAGATTCGATCAAATTGAGAATTTCAAGGTATAAAGCCATACGAATATCCAACTCTAGATTTTAGCACTCAAAGGACAGTCAAAATACCACAAGTGTCAATCTTGATAGGATTTACACCGGCAAACATATGACAAACCTGATTTCAAGGAATCAAAACAGCACCAAATGTCCTTAATAAGTCCAAGTGTTTTATTTACACAGGTCAAATAATGTTATTCCTTCTCTGTTGTGTAGTTAATAAAAAAGTAATTGTTAGTTACGGCATTGATTGTAATCAGTTAGTAGGATTAGCAAATATACTTCATTGAGTCATAGTATGTAAGGGGAGGGAATTGGTGAGGGGAAACTGTTCAATTCTGGAGATGGTTTTCACTGTATTTTAAGTGACAGTTTTCAAAGTAATACAAGAGAAGTTGTTTAGGATTCATGTGGTGTTTGAAATGGTGAATTTTTCTATTGTTTTATGTGTTTTTCCATTGTCTTCCTTTCTCGGTATTTCTGAATTCCTATTGTAAAGCAAAAAATGAAGAATAGGATTTTTTATCTAGAGCACCCTATTCTAGTTGTGTTTACAATAGTCTATGTTTTCTACTGATGCCAAATCAAGGAATTCTTAATTGCTCCTCAATTTCTGCTGAGCTTTACATTATATTCTATTTGAGGAATTCTTAATTGCTCCTCAATTTCTACTAAATTCCACTCTTCTTTTATCTTTCCAACCCATTTGATCCTCAAAGATCCAAAGTAGTACACATAACTTTCCATGTTTCACTCATGTTTGATAATATTGTAAATTGATTCCCTAATCCCTTTGAATCCATTACCCAATGGCATTTTTCCCTTTCTTTCCCCGCCAAACCAAATTTGAAATACATACTCTGAACCCATTAAATAGCCTAAAATTCCAAAATCAACAAAGCTACATCTAATAGAGAGATCCCTCTTTGGGTCTAGGAGGGCTAGATCCTAGGCCCGAAGCGGTTTTGATGTTTCCTCCATGATTCTGTCTTCATCCTCAGAATTATGGAGTGCTAACATAGTGGCGACTCCACTAGGGAACAATTTTTGTTTTCCTCAGTAACAATTATCATGTTCAGATCCGGTGGATGATGGTGGACAAATAGCCAGACGCAAGAAGCTTGAAATCATCCATCTAGCGACTCCACAGTTTTTAGTTGATCTAAAGGCTCCTGTGGGAGAAGAATCCAGATTTGTTTTGAATATATGGTGACTCCATTATTTGATTGATTGAACAGATGAATTCAATAATACAACGCAAGTATGCTCGTTTGGATAGATCTAAGATCCCAGGTTTTCCAAATCCCATGCCAAACATTGATTATTTAAAATGTCTTCTAGTGTTTAGTATTAGAAAGGAGATGGTGCTACTATACATTTTTTAAGATTCCATATGCATGTCCGAAGATTTAAAATCCAATTTCTAGACTACTGTCTTATGAAAAATTTTGTGGCCAATTTAGAAGAGAAAGCTAGGATTTGGTATCAAGATCTACCAACTGCAAGTATAAGTTCTTTAAAGTGTTTTCATTCTGTGTTTTGTGACAAGTATAAAGAATATTATCCCTCTTTGTCACTAATTCAAGACTATTGTGATAACTTTCAAATTTTTATTGAATATATGGAGGATTACTACGATGATTATCAGTTTATGAATGAGGAAATATTAGAAGTTTTAGAAGAAAGACCATTTCAGAAAGTGGAAGTTTTGTCTGAAATTTCTTCTCATCATGAAAAAAGAAATGATATATTGTTACACCATTTTTTGGTCATCTAACCCATTGGTATTAGATGGACCCAAGTACACCATGTAAGACCAATTTTACCCCAAGTATAATTGCATTCACTATGAAAATAACTTAGTAAAATCACCTTTATTAAGCTATTTATGGTCTAAACAGGAAACCCCATGGGGAAACATTAAATAAATCCATATTTGTTTGGTTTTCCTCAAGGAATAATTAGTTAAACAACATTTTAATTAGTATTCCTGGTTATATTTAACCCAAAACAAGGAAATTAATTAGATAAATCATTATTTATCTTATTATTTTCTAAGAATAATTATTTAAACATTATTTAAATAATATTCTTTGTTAAATATGACTAAATCTCCCTTAAATAATCGAATAAATCATTATTTATTTGATTATTACTCAACCATATCCTTAAAATGATAAATAAATCATTTATTTATTTATTATTACTTAACCACATCCTTAAAATGATAAATAAATCATTTATTTATTTATTATTTCTTAATCACATCCTTAAAATAATAAATAAATCATTTATTTATTTATTATTTACAAATAAGGGGATTTGACTCAAATCAAATTCATTTTCCCTCCAACAAATATAATAAAATATTCCATAAAAGTTGGATCTTGATTTGGTTAATAATATTTTAATTATGCACCAATATCTAGACTAACTCAATATTTTGTTATAAATAGAAGGGTTTTCCCATTCATTTGTTACCTTTTGTTGCCTAAAAATCACTCTGGATCTCAACTCTTGGTCTGGCTATTGATCCATTATCATAGCCATATTTTTCTATTTTTATTTGGGTTTTCTACACCATCAAGAGAGAGGAATTATAAATCTGAAGTGTTGAGGACTTACAAGAACCCATCCCATTGAGGAGAACAGGGAACACCCTCTTGTGTTTTCCTCCCAGGTGCCATTAATAAAAATTTCATTGGATATATTCTTGTCTTCTCTATTGGATCTATGGAGTAAATCTTATTTTTCTACTGTTTAATGTCTTCTAATGCATAGATATAGATTTTTGCAGCATTTGTCTTGATCATCTAACTGCAGATCTGAAGATATTAGCAGTCATTTCTGTTGTTAGGGTTTTTGTTATGCGCAGCTAAAGTGGTCTTTTTTCGTACACCTCGAATCAAGATTCATACTAACATATATGTTGTCTAGAAGTTCTTGAAGTTTCATCACACAAAATATCCCTAAGTAGCACCAGGACCATCTGATCAGCAGATGGTTAAAGAATAATTTCAGCTCCCTGAACAAGATCCAACAAAGGACAACAGTGAAAATTTCTAGCAGTATGGAAATCTAGAAGAAAAATCAGCAGAGTTTGATGGCCTGGATTCACAAGGTCATCTTTAGCCAATAGTGTTTTTTTCAGAGATTGAAAACCAAGAAATTTTTCCAAAAGAATACCAATCAGGTTTGTTGATTAAAAACCACTCTAATTCTCTTTCCGAGTGTGAAGACCTTGAAGAAGATCACAAAATTTCTCCATCATTATTTTCTTCTTGGGATATTGACAAAGTTGCACAACATGTTGTTATAGTTAATGATACTTTTCCCAAGATGATTGGGAGTTTGCAACTTTCTTGCAAGTTTTTGAATGATAAAGGGAATGATGAAGAGCACACAGAACAACTGATTATCATGGATAGAGAATAAAAACAAGGGTCCTCTTTTCCATGTGAGTACTATCAGTTCCAACACAAAAGCAAAGGAGCAGTGTGGGATGAGGTATATTTTTATATCACCAATCATCTGAGGGATCTCATGTTGCAGGTTTACCTAGATCCTTTGAGCAGTTTATTATAGTCATCAGTGAAGGAATATTCTACAGGTTGATTAACGGAGCTATTGAATTCAGTGGAAGAGTTAAGCTACCATGTTTTGAGCCCATTTTTCTGCCCAAGGAAATGGAAGGTCTGTTTCAGTTAAGCACTTATTTTCTTGATTGGTTACATTGGAAGTCTGATTATTATTTGATGGGATAATTTTTGCTCAGACTAGGTGTAGGTAGGTGTGTAAATAAGCTCAATACTTTGAGCATATTTTTCAGTTTTAGTTTAAGATTTCTTTCATTTTTTAGTTTCAGCATAGTTCAGATTTCAACACTCATATTTTATGGGTGCAACAGTGATTTCAGTTTGATGGTTTGCAATGCATAAGTTCTATTGTAGTTTCATTTCAGATTTCAGTACACAAATCATATTCTTGTCTGAGGTTTAGAAGAAATGATTAAATATTTTCAGCTGTAGAGCTTTTGGAACAGACCAGGTTGCATATTTGAGATCAGTCCAATGCATCAGGCCACTGATCTACAGTGTTCTTGACACCTCCTCCAGAGCTTCCCTCCCCAATTGGAGCCACTGTTAGTATCCTATAATCTACAGGATCTCAAGGCGACTAATTATTTTTCTTCAGATTTTTCATATTGAAAATAATTCTCCATTACTGTCATTTATTTCCTAGTAGGTACTACTGGTCAAAAGGAAAAATAATGGTTTCTATAAAGCTTGGAAATCCCTTTACAGGTGCATGGAGGAAAAACTTTAGAACTTATCCTAGTTCTAATACATGGCTAACTACTTCATTCTCCATATAGAACAAGCTAAGCCTGAATATATTATTCAGTGCTTATCCATCTCATTAAGCCTTCAAAACCCTAATACAAACTTTCCAGACTTTATATTACCATTTTCCATACGTTTCGAATATAAACCTTTCTCCTTCCATTCATAATCTCATCTCATCATAGAAATATTTGTCATCTAGTTTCCCATATGAAACCCCCACTTCGCATCCAATAAGCAATATCTTTTTTTTTCGCACCCCCCGCCCCATCCCCTCCACCATTCAAATTTTACTGTTTTGGGGGTCTGAAATAAATGGTTTCGGTCTCCACTTATACACCTATGTTTCATCCCCAGAGAAGTTCGCACCCCCCCATCACAATACAGCTTACCATCTGATGGGCCCTCCAAAATCTGGTTTCGGGTTTTGTTGGATGAGCGCAGCATCTCATCGCAAGTACCATGAGCCATAAACTCGGCCTTTCATGGTATTATTCTCCGAAGAGTTGCTCGAAGCGCTTATTTCTTCACCGCAATGCTGCACAACATATTTTTCCAAGTGAGAGTCATCTTCGACCATAGAATTGAGAGTGGGATTGAAGGCCCATGACTTATCAGAATTGTTCCCCAGCAATCTGTCGTTGCAACTAGGGCTTGTAAAAATTCATAACAAAATTATGGCCACGATAGCACCCTTCATTTGAAAGATGGTTAACGCACAACCTTGGTTAGATCTGAGTAATAAGCCTATTGTCTTGCAAGCTTGCAGTACAACTCTATCAAGAAGGATGGGTAAACTTCGAGTATCCTCAAAGATAAAAATGTGTGAATATATGGAGGTGATCCCAAAATCACATAGGTGCCAGATTTTTCAAAGGGGGCTGAAATTTCCATTGCAGCTTGAGGCCATATAATCGATATGATGAAGTCACAACATACCAAATGATGTCGAGGTTGACTAGGGGAAACCTAAAAGCTAAAACCAAGCTCGACATCATGGAAAGAGAAATCAAACGAATATTTTAAAGATCACTGAATTTGATTAGTGCAAATTGGAAGCTTTTTGCAGACTGATCTGGCAGATCGGGTAATAACGCAATATGATGTTTCAATTCAAGAGAAATATTATGTTGGCTTTAGTTAGGGCCAAAATGATGTTCAAAAGAGAATTAGGAATATTCTAATCTGATACGCTGAAATTATCTGGAGAATGGATGCAAATCACTAATGTGAAACATGCCAAGAAAGCTTGAAGTCGAGGACCTCAGTATTTTAACATAGTTTAGTGATTGGGTTGATGCATTATGGTTGATCTCGAAGCAAAAGCAGTGCCAATTTTGGAAACATTTGCAGTCAGCTTTTGAAGCTTGCAACAATGTATATGCTTAGGCACAGTATATCATTTGTCAAATTCAACTTTGGTTAATAGATATTATACATGTGTCATCAGCTTTGTAGCAGCTTTTTCTATTTTTAGAAAGAAGATGGGAGATTCGATAAAATTGAGTGTTTCAAGGTATAAAGCCATACGAATATCCAACTCTAGATTTTAGCACTCAAAGGATAGTCAAAATAGCACAAGTGTCAGGCTTGATAGGATTTACACTGACAAACATATGACAAACCTGATTTCAGGGAATCAAAACAGCGCCAGATGTCCTTAATAAGTCCAACTGTTTTTTTTACACATGTCAAATAATGCTAGTCCTTCTCTGTTAAGTAGTTAATAAGAAAGTAACTGCTAGTTATGGCATTGATTGTAATCAGTTAGTAGGATTAGCACATATACTTCATTGAGTCGAAGTATGTAGGGGGGCCGGGGGGAATTGGTAAGGGGAAAATGTTCAATTCTGGAGATGGTTTTCACTATTTTTTAAGTGACAGTTTGCAAAGTAATACAAGATAAGTTTTTAAGGATTCATGTGGTGTCTGAAATGATGAAGTTTTCTCCTATTTTATGTGTTTTTCCATTGTCTTCATTTCTTAGTATTTCTGAATTCCTATTGTAAAGAAGAAAATGAATAATAGGATTTGTTATATAGAGCACCCTATTTTGGTTGTGTTTACAATAGTCTATGTTTTCTACTGATGCCAAATCGAGGAATTCTTAATTTCTCCTCGGTTTCTGCTGAGCTTTACATTCTAGTCTAATTGAGGAATTCTTAATTGCCCCTCAATTTCTACTGAATTCCACTCTTCTTTTATCTTTCCAACCCATTTAATCCTCAAATATCCAAAGTAGTTGATGCAGGGGCATTAGATTCGGAAAATACCTTGTATGTTATTAACATAGGGGGTCTTATGTTTTTGAAAGAATATTGATTTCTATGTAAATATTAATGGGCTTTTGAGTGATTTTAATTAATTAATGAGAAATATTAAGTATTGTGAGGATTTTGTAAAATGTTCCCAAATGATTGGAGAACATGAGGGAAATCAAATAGTTTAGATTTAAGATATTTAGGAATTGATTGTAAATCCTAAGTTAGATTCAGTTTCATGATTTTAGGGATAGAATCTAGATTTTAGGGGTTTGCAGATTTTAAGGATTTTGTAGAGAGATTGAAGGGATTGAACCTAATTGGTTCATCTTAATTTGTATAAATTATCCAGCCTTAAAGGCAGAAGACAGAGATAGGAGGTAGAACAGGATTTGGACAAACAAAGTTTCTATTTGTAAGACCACGGGCAATTAGACAAAAAGGGCCATTGATTGAAGATCAGGCCAGAACAAAAAGTTCTATGTAAATAATTTTTTTTTTTATACAGAAAGAAACTCAAATACTGAGTTGTGTTTTGAGTGCATATTGGTTGCAATTGAATTGATAAGAACAGGGGAATTCTATCAATTGATATTCTATCTACATTTTATTATGTGGTTTGATAGTAGGAACTTCAATTTCTGTGTGTTTTATATTGATTGCACAGTTAAAATAAATTATGGGTTAAATCCAAATGAAGGTCCTATTAAAATGGGAGCGATGATTATAGAATGGTTCGAAATCGAACTTTCAATTTTTAAGGTATGGTAAAAGCAATCTGTATGAACTAAGAAAATGAGTGATTAAAAAGAATCACATTATGTTGATGTATACAGGAAAGCGCTTCTGAAGATGGATGAAAACCTGGTCTATTTGATTGAGTGCGTGAGGAGAGGTTTTGAAGAATGTATTCTGGTGTAAATTGTATTAAGGGTTATTGTGATAAAGTTGAGCTGGGTGTTAATCAAAACAGAGATCAAGGAAGAAATTATATGGTAAGGGTAGATTTGCAATTGCGTAGAGTAAGCAATGCTGAATTGAATCACGGTGGAATCGATCCCCATTTTTCAGGATTGAAGAGGCAGTGCGTAGATGCTATGCGTTAATAGCATTCATGAACAACAAAGGTGATGCAGAAGTGTTGTATGCATTGATGGGTTTAAATTCTGTAGGAGACCATGAGGGGGATCACGAGAAAGAATTGAAATGGGACGCAGAACCGGATCGAAGGGGAGACTGTATGGAGTCTCGATGGCACAGTTAAGGGAAGCAATAGATGGTGAAATCACAAGCAGAAAGCAAGTGTAAGAAGGCGGAACCATGAAATATTCGGAACCGAAAGACGGAGTTGTGAAAAGCAGTTTCGAAAATCAAAAGTGGTGGTCTCGCGCTGCTTTAAAAACGGTAAGCAGTATTTTCATAAGTGAATGCAATATGGCCAAGTGATAGATGCATGGCATTTAGTGGTAAGTTAAAACCATTTTTATCGCGTTGGTTTGAAGAATTAAAAGATATGCATTTTAGTTGTGCGATGGTCGTTAGATCATCGGGTCAACTTGCAGGAAAGCACAAGCCATTAGATGATATGGAGCTATGGTGCATATTTGATGTGCAATGAAACATTGAAATGTGTGATCCATGAAATGGAAGTGGGCCATATATGTTTTAACATATAATTGAGTTCGACATATGATCATTTGAAAATAGTAAGTTCTTAAGACTTGTAATAATTCTATCATAATAGGATTATGATAGAATTATAATTCGAAGGAATTAAACCAAGTTTATTGATGTGGAATAACGTTGTGATATGCGGTTAATAAAATTTAACATATTCATGGCCAAAATTATATGGGTTTAATAGATTCCTCAAAGGTATGAAGCAATATGGTGGATATTGTCACAAAGGTTAATGTGGATTTGAATTTCCATAAAGGAGGTGCATAATATGGTTTTAATCATCAAATGAAAAGGTAAATTCTTGCATATGAAGTTGTGGTATTGGGTTTTTATAACCTTGAATGAAATAAGCTTCCGCAAATGAATTTTCATTATTGGATTAATAATAAGGTCTTAAACTTTGATGGAAAATCTTCTGCTTTATTTTAAAGTTTGCCAGATTGAAATTTATTGGACATTAATTGTGAAAGGCATTTTTATATGCTTTTAAGTGGAGAATGTGGGTTTGGTAGCACTCAGGCTACTATCAAGTTGAGAAAGCTCATATTTTGGGTATTAGCAAGGTGACCCTACTATCATTAGTACACATAGATTGCCATGTTTCACTCAAGTTTGATACTATTGTAAATTGATCACCCAAGCCCTTTGAATCCATTACCCAATGGCCTTTTTCCCTTGCTTTCCCCACCAAACCAAATTCAAAATCCAAACTCTAAACTCATTAACTATCCTAAAATGCCCAAATCAACAAAGCTACATCTAATAGAGATATCACTCTCTGGGTCTAGGAGGGCTAGATCCTAGGCCCGAAGTGGTTTTTATGTTGCCTCCGAGATTCTGTCTTTAGCCTCGGAATTACGCAGAGCTAACACCACACAATAAGGTGGGTAATAATCCCTAAGGAGGAGTAGCAAGTGAAGCTTTGGATTCACATTTTGAACTTGATTTCACCCTCATCACTTTTATCATAAGCTCAATGATGGGTGATGTGTATAGTGGAGTCTCATTCCATATGACAAGAAACCAAGAAATTTTTAGTGGCTTGGAGGAGAAGGACCTCTAGATTCAGATCAATATGGGAGATGATGGAAGGTATATCACAATTGGTATTGGTACAATTACTTTTCAAAGGGATTCTAGATCCTCTCTCAAATTAAAAGATGACATGTATTTTCGGGGTCTGAAGAAGAATCTCATTTCAGCTATTAGGTTTGAAGACCATAGCTACGATGTGATATTTAGAAAAGGGAAGGCATTCCTTATACAAATATCCATGGTACAAGTGAGGTGGATCGAGGTTCGATTGAAGAACCTCCACAAATTGGATGTAGAATAACATGCAACATTGATCATGAAAGAAGAGAAGGTGCAAACATGAGAAATCCGCGAATTGTAACAGAGGAGACTTGGCCATTTTCACCATGGAGCTTTGAATATCATGCAGTAGATTTCTACAAGACTTCCCAAAGATGCACTAGAGCATATATATACATGCAAAGGGTGTACATTGGGGAAGTACACAAACTCCACCTTTCATGATTAGTACAATAGAGTGCAAATAATCCTTGAAAGGATTCACTCGGATGTGTGTGGAACTTTATCGACAGCCTCCATGGCCAATCATAGGTATTATGTTATATTTGTAGATGATTTCTCACATAAGTGCTAGATTTTCATCAATGCAAAAGAAAGACTAGACATTCTCCAAATTTTTTGAGTTTAAAGCACTTATTGAGAAAGAAACTAGCAGGAAAGTGAAGGCTCTCAAGAGAAATAACAGTGGAGAATATGTGTCGAATGAGTTTAAGAAATTTTGTGCAAAGGAAGGCGTTTGACGGGAGTTAATAGCACCCCATAACCCACAACAGAATGGGGTGGCTGAGAGGAAGAACAGAAGTATTGTGGGAGGTTCAAGGGTGATGTTGCATGATCAAGGCCCACCGTTGCACTTGTGGGCTAAATCATGCAACACAACAATATATGTGCAGAACAGGAGTCCTCATCGGATTCTCGGGATGAGTACATTGAAAGAATCCTTTTCGGGGAGGAAACCAGATGTGTCACACTTTAGGATCTTTTGTTCATCAGGTTACTGTCATGTTTCCAAGGATATAAGGAAAAATCTAGAGTCAACAATAGAGTTGGGCATATTTTTGGGGTACACTGATACACCTCACAACTATCGGGTGTACCTGCCATATCACAGGATGATAGTTGTTTGTATATATGTGAAATTATATGAAGAGTAGGCAATGAGGTGTTCCCTTGAGAGGGAGTTTTAATTGCATGTAAATGAGGAGATTTTTTCTCCAAAGGAAGAACCTCGGGATTTTGTGGAGCATCCACAAGCATAATATTAGAGAGTGGAGACACACACTCATGTAGATACATCCAAAGAAGGAAGGAAGCACACCAGGGAAGCTGACAGGTTATTTCATGATGCTACAGAGAATGTGGGAGCACCCACATCACAACGCAGGCTGAGGATGTCACTAGATCAGTACACTGGGTACATGGATCTAATGAGAGAGTTAGTTGAGACATAACCAACCTCATTCGAGGAAGAAGTGCAACAAAAAATATGGGTTAATTCCATGGTAAAGGATTATGATTCCATAGTCAGAAACAATGTTTTGGAAGTGGTACCAATACCAGAGAATAAGTCAGTGGTAGGTTCGAGATGGATCTACATGGTGAAGCAAGAAGCAAACGGAAGCATTGAGAAACATAAGGCTTGATTTGTGGCCAAGGGGTTCTCTTAGGTGGAAGGAATTGATTACAAGGATACATTTTCTCCATTAGAAAGGTATTCTTCTATCAGATCAATTCTAGCACTTGCAGCATAGATGGGATGGAACATCCATCAGAGGGATGTGGGACAACATTCCTCAATGGAGTGATTGAGTTGGAGGTATACATTGAAAAACTGGAAGTATTTAAGACCTTCGACAGAGAGTCACATGTGTGTAGACTCAAGTGAGCATTGTATGGATTGAAACAAGCACCCTGTGTTTGGTACACCAGGATCGACAGTTGTTTCACCAAGTTGGGCTTCACCAAAAGTGAAGTAGATGCAAACCTTTACCATGTTTTTGTTGAAGGTAAATTGTTGATTATAGTATTATATGTTAATGATTTGATTTTAACTTTTTATGAGAAGTTGATCAAAACTTTCAAAGAGGATCTTGCAAGAGAATTTGATATGAAGGACATGGGACTCATGTATTATTTCCTTGCTTTGGAAGTATGGAAAGGAGATGAGAAATTTTTTGTCTCTTATGGAAAGTATGCCAATGAGATATTGAAGAAGTTTCTCATGGAGAGTAACAAAACCATGGACACTCCTCTAACAGGAAATTGGAGGAAGGAGGATTCCACTTCAGGTGAGGAAGTGGAGGCCACTATTTACAGGCACCTTGTGGGTTCACTTATGTACTTGGTGAACACACAACTAGACATGTGTTATGTGGTTAACTAGCTTAGTCAAGCAATGGTTAATACAACCAAACTATATTGGAAGGCGAACAAACATGCGTTGAGATACCTCAGAGGCACTACTCAATATTGTATTTGGCACAGATGGACATAGGTAATGAAGCTGCAAGGCTTCACAGTTGCAGATTTTGTGGGAAGTCCATCAGATCAAAAGATAATTTCAGGAGGAATTTTAAATATTTGTTAAGTAGTATTTTCTTGGTACATTAGGAAGTAGAGATCATTTTCACTCAGTTCAACAGAAGTAGAGTACATGGTTTCCAATCAAGCAGCTTGTGAAGCTATCTGATGAGGAAGATTCTTGTTGGGTTATTTGTTCAGATTATCGATCCCACTATGATTTTTTATGACAAAAATAGTTGCATCAAACGCTCTGAGAATACAATTTTTCATGATAGATCCAAGCATATCGACATCTGGTATCACCATCTACGAGATTGGTGCAGAGGCGGGTCATGTTGGTGGAATACATTCCTATAGAGGAACATGATGCATATATTTTCAAAAAGGCTTTGCTAGGAGGCAAGATTGGGGTATCTGATAATCCCTTTCTTACTGAGAGGGAGTGTTAATAAAAATGCAGCAAGAAATTCATGATTTATTTTTCTCTTCAATTAAATTAGGAGAAAACTGAAATTCCACATCACAAGACAACTTGAATGAGTTAACTGAGTTGTTATTACTCATTTAGCTTAGTTAATTTTAGTTGTGTGATTAATTTTAGTTGTGTAAATTTATTCCTAAACTATAGGGGCCTAGGTTGAGTTTAATTTCAATTGTAACAAATTAATTTAGTTAAATTAGTTCCAACTATTGGAGGAACTAGTAGGAGGTCTAACAGTGGGGTGCAACTTCAGTTTTCAACTAGTTAACTAATCAATTAGCTAATAATTAACTCTTGCATGCATGAAATTTGAGTTACCCAATTGAGATTGGAGTTCAAGGGTAGTGTACTACCAGTTTTATAATTATCCAAGTTGTACATGTGGTGCATCCAGCTAGGGAAGGACCTATTGGGATTGCACAGTTCTGGACGGGGATTTCCCTAATTAATAGGGGGCTAATTCCTTGAGAAACAATGCAAGGAAATAGGAGCTTGGAAGGAAAGAAAATTGGCTAAGTGTTAGGTAGAGTCAGTCTGTGAGGAAGTGAGATAGATTATACTTGTGCATAGGTTTCTCAAGCTTGAGAAAGCATTGTATTTCTTCCATATGTTTTACTAATGCAATACAGATAGGAATGGGCTTTGAGAAGTTGCTTTCCCCAAGATAAATGCTCTTGTATATGTGTTAAATCATGATGTGTGCTTTTAATATATGTTCTCAATCATAAATTTATTTTTGTGGATGATTAGAGTATATTTGAGTATTATGTTTTAGAACATTACATGACAAATATTGAATCTACAATTAATTTCTACAAACCGTGCTTCTAGGAGTTCCTTTGTCCCTAGAGGCAATCCCCCTAAGGAAAATAATCCTTTCACTGTGACAACTAGTCTAGGGGTATAATATGGGTTTAATAATCATTTTGGTAATTTTTATCCTTCTAGAAGTTATGATATGGGGCGACCACAAGGTCCATATGGGGGTCCATCTTTACCTTCAGACCCATTCAACCAACATTGCCCGCCTTTTCTAGCATCATTTGATTTTCTAGATATTGATAAATTATCTAATGGCTCCATATGACATGACCCTTGGTTGCCTCTAATGCTTATAACTTCCTTATAATATCCCAAAATTCAATGGAAGGTCAGAAGAGAACCCAACCACCCATATCACCATCTACTATATATAGTGCTCTTCAAATTCTTTGGTGGATAATAGTATCATGTTGAGACTATTCCAATGAATGTTGAACAAGGATGACACCAAAACATACATCAAACTCAACAAGGCATCCTATCATGATTATGATTTATTGGTGTGAATGCTCTTGAATCACTTCTAGTTATCTTTGCAATAAGAGATAAACATCAATATCTTGTCTACTTTCAAACATGAAACCTCTCCTCACATCTCTGACCATATCCACGAGTGGAGGAAATGTAAGTGATCGATTAGGACCATAATTCCTGATCAATTGCTAAGAGATTGATTCACCCAATCTTTTCTACTCCAAATATCCAAGGATGTCACTATGGCCATGGTGGCTACAAAGGAGCAGGCCATCTTAAGTGCCCAACATATTGACGTGAGTTTCTCACAATTGGGCACCTTGTATGATATTATTCATCATTCTCTTTTACCATTTATTGATTCACAACCTAAATCATGACCATTTTTTGATGGCATGATTGGTTCCATATCTATTGATGTTGTGAGCTAGTTGGTTGTTCAGCGAGAAACATCTCCTTATCAAACTGCGAAGATTCACATGGTGTATCCACACAGCTAAATAACACTCAACAACCAAGCGGTAAAAAGAGGAAAATAGGAAAATGAATACTCAATGGACATAACAATCCCATCCCAACATAGGTGGGGACACAAATGAATGAAACTGTAAATTTAAGTTTCCTTACAAAAAATTTTGATAGATTCGTTGATTTCTTTCACAATCGTTTGTTGGGTAACAACCTTCCATCTTGACACATCCATTTCTCGCCCAACTACAATAATAAATGGTTGCACCACATCCTCCTCTTCTGCCTAGGGGAATGGGAGGAAAAAATTAATAAGGAGGCTTGTCGCATATCCTTATGTGCAATAAACAAGTGAATTTGTATATGAGAGTGATGAATTGTGAGGCTCTTGAGTGTAGTTCTTCATCTAAGGACCCAATCATCCCCACTCCATCTAATGGACCTCTCATGCTACACAAGCCTTTGGAGCTAGTGTTCCATCCACCTAAGGGTGTTTTCCATAAGTTGACACACAACCCCAATCCTAGGGCTACCCGAAACTATAGTATTGCCAATCATTTAGTACAAGCACCATGTGCCATGTATTCTTTGGACGTTTGGCAGAGTTATCCTACACAACGTAAAACCTTGTTGATTGTTATTTGAGGGGTTTCCTTCCACATATTGGTAGGTATCTATAACAAAGTTATCCATCGCAATCTTGTGGATGAAGAATTATCCACTTATATCACAACTTCATCATGTTAAATAATCCTTGGTTCTCTATCATTGATGCAATAAAGTACCACATTCTAGGCCTTCGATGGCCACACCCTTTTACCTCAAGTATTTGCCGCCACTTTTTCCATCAAGCTAGGGGCAAGATCATTGTTGTTGATGTCAAAGTTGTTGATGCCCCTGTTGAGTATAATATGTTCCCTAGGCATTTCTTATGTCCCTTTTGTTCTTCACTTTACCTAAGAAGGTGTTGAAGCCTAGAAAATCTCTGCTTCAAACATTGGGGAAAACCACCCGGTCGGGACCTTAAGACAGCTCCTTTTCCGTTTGGGATGGTGGCTCCGACTGGATTTAAAGGACCAGTTTCCTTATAACTGAGTGGATTGGATTGGATGGGTGGAAATGGGACTAAATTAACAAAAATAAAACTATCTAATCTAAGCTAAATACTGATAAAGAAATTCTAATACTAACCCGGGTAATTATATGTGAATACAACTTAAGATTGTTTCAATCTAATAATAACCATGAAAACGTATTATTAATCAAATTGAAATATGCAGAAACAAATAAAGATAACTCTGTTTAAGAAATTAAACAGAGTTATATTAGCATATTTCATTCATCATTGTATACCATTTATATATGCTTATAAAAGATAACATTTCAATTATACTCAGAAATGATATATAAAAGAAAACGTTACGAGGACCAAATATATAAATGATAGCAAATTCTTCAAACGAATACCATATAACAGAGAAAATCAATAGTGAACAGATAGAAATACCTCATTCATCTTGAAGACTGTCAAATGAAATGTGATACTCTGATCTAGTAACTCCGATGTAAAATTAAATCCAAAGGTACAGAAATGCAACACTTCAAAGATAATTTCAGCACAAAATCACCAGATGTGATCCTTCATAAAATATAATAAGGAATGGAGTACAGAAATGTTAGCTCCAAGTCCAAAAAATATTACAACTTCAGATCCCTCTCTAAATGCATGAGAGTGATTTAAATAAGAAATTACATAACAAAATCCTACTACTACTGCTACAATCTATCAAATTAAAAACTGAAAGGCTATCTTGAATGAAACTGATTCATTGTTTCTCTCTCTCGCTTGATGAAGCCAAGTTGCAAATCTTCAACATATCTTGGAGTCTCGGTGGATGACTCATCTCGGAATGCAGCTGTCCAGCATAGGTGGCATCGGAAAATTCTGGAATTAAACAATCAACGTCATTTGAAAGGAATTTGATAGCCATTTTTTGATTGTTTGGTTTGATTAAATGAGTCCACATACTGTCCCAGGATATTGTTTGAAGTTTGTTGATTTGTTGACTTTTCTTCTCCATTTCTTCTCTCCATCTGTTTTCAGTTTCTTTTAATTTTGGCAAACTGCCAGGAACACAGTCTGAAATGAGATTGATTGAGTATAAGCTGTCATTTATGAATTGCGTGATATTATTCATCATACTCCTGGCCCTTGATATTGCTCTCTTAGCTTTCATTATTTGATGTTCCCATTCTGTAAACAAGACTTCTTTGTGTCTTTCCTCTATTCTAGGAAGATTGGCTTCTTTTCCCTTTTCTGTGTCTTGCCAATTGAGAAATTCGGAAATCTTTTCATCAGCATCATCTATTTCTTGTCTGAGAGTAATAACATTTTGGATCAAAGATGGAGTAATATCACAAAAAGGTTCTACCTGTGACAGCTTTGCACAAAATTCATTCAATTGCTGAGATAATAGTTTATTAGCCTCAAGGGCTTCTGTTTTGAATTCACTTAACTTCGGGAAATCTTTAAACTTATCCAAAGTTGTTTGAAATTCCTTTTCTTGAATCATTTTTGCATTTTTCTCATTTTGTAACAGACTTTGTAACTTAGAAATTTCTTCATTTAGCTGTTGTTGTTTGCCTAAGAGTTGTTCATCAACTTTCTTCTTTTCTTCAGCAAGCTGTTTTTCCAATTCTTTGGACCTGAGTGTCTGATTTTGTAGTTGTTGTTGCAATTGGGTAATCTGTTGCTGACTTTCCTTAGCTTGCTCTTCAAGTGAAGCTATGTGGAGATCTTTCTGATTTATCATCTGAGAAACTTCTACAGCTTTATCAACTGTCGCAGCACTATAAGCTCCTGCATACTGGGATAATTTTGTGAGGTCTTCGGATGGATTCACCTCATTGTTTTTGTAAACAATATTCATAAACTCTTCCGATGGAGTAGAAAATATGTCATGTTCTGTCTTCCTTCTTTTTCTTTGTCTTCTAACAACAACATCTAAGGGGCTGTAAAATACATCTAAGGGAGGGATCTCCTCGACCTTCAATACAATCTGCCCTGTCGGATGTTCAGGAATGATTTCAACATCCTGCTCTATTTTTTCTTTATCTTTATCTTGCAATCCCAGCTGTTGAGCGAATTGATCATATTGTTTTAATAACTGAGAAGAAACATTAAGATCAGCAGAAACTATAATCTCCTTAGTTGTTTCTTTTCCTTTTTCTGTATCTATGTTCTGCTCAGTGCTTTTGCCATCCCATCCACCTTTTTGATTATGCACATCATCATCGGTACTTGTGCATTTTTCTGTTGTTTGAGCAGTAGACTGCTGACCAGTATTTTGATCGGATTTATCATCAGTATTTCCCTTTTGGGCATCAGGCTTGCCAACAGCGACCACCTTTTGAGTATGTACAGTTGGCTGGTTAACAGCCGATTGTGTAATGACTTTGCCAGTAGATGTTTCCACTGGCATTTTGCTAGATGTACCTTCTGTCTCTGACCCTTGTGTTGGAATTCTTAATTGGTCCAGAGGAACTCTTAACAATCTCTGGCTTCTGAATAACAAAAATTTATTCATTTCCTCTTTTTGAAATTTAGACTTGGCTAAGTCATAAATTTGAGGAAAATTATCCAAAGAAACAAACAAATCATCAAACGGATCTGGCTCATGCTCAAATCGAGCAATTGAAACTGAAGCAGTAACATTAAAGGCTATTTGTCGCGGATCATATTGTCTTCCAGGAATGGTCGCAAATTTACAACCTTTTATCTTGGCTACTTCTTTTTCAGCATGCTTGAAGTCATTTAAAGTAAACTGACCACAATTGAATGGGAATTGAGGCCACATTCTTTTCTTACTGTTATTTAAAGACCTGGATATTCCTTCAACTGTTAATTGATAGGAAATTTCTTGAGCAAGAAGTTTTTCTGGAACAATAAGAGGAAGAACATGTGGTTCCACAATACTACCAAAAACCCTGATGTATGTAAATTTCTCCTCCCCAAACCAATCTCCTATTGCAGATAAGTCGGACTTAGCTTTATCAGAGAATCTAGGAGGGAAGCGATTAAAAATGGTTTTGAAAACAGGGATAAGAAAACCATGGCAGATTCTATATACATTATCTTGGAAATGAACCTTCCAAAGCAGTTTATGATAAACATGAATTGGGGTAGGGTCTTTGGGAGTCCATTTCCATCCAAATAAGGGAAACTCGGAATTAAAACAAAGAGCATCAAGAATATAGGCACAAAAGAAAAAGGGAGTGGAATTTCCAGCGGTTTTTTCTTGTCTGTACTCAAGTATCCTATTGGCCATTCTATCGGAAAGAATAACAGCCCAATCCATGATGTCGGAATTGACAGCAGCTAGGATTAATGGGACCATTTGTATAGAAAACCTAGCTGAATTATCATTGCCAAATAATCTACACATCATGGCAGCGGCATAGCAATACGGAGGTAAAAGGGAATCTACAGAATACATACCGGACGCTTCATTTCGATGCTTCTCTGGATTTTTCTTCCAATCTCTGATAGGGTCAGATTGGACTTTGTTATTATCAGCAAAGTCTTTGATAAATTCCTTGTTATACACCTTCTGCGGGTCTGGAAGGTGATACATTGCTTTCAGGTCTTCTGCTTTAAATGAGCCAAAAGGCACTCCAGATGCTGAAACAAACGTTCTGTCTTGTATCTTTACACTGTCAATAACCCATCGAACTGCATCATAATAAGGCATGATGCTCGCTCTGGCTGCAATTCGATGCAAAAATGAATTTGCAAGTGATTTTTCAGTGATCTCAGAGTCGGAATCTGAGCTATCATCGTCTGGAACCGATGCCTTTTCCACTGTGACCTTGGGGTTTTCTCTTTCTAATAGGTTGTAGAATCCTTCCCATGTCATACTCCCAAGCCCCTGGCATGATGTATCTATGACTAATCTTAGTTTTGTGGGCTTTTCTTTTGAAACCGTAGGAGTCTCAACAAACTTAACTGGAACAGCAGTCTTGTTTCTTCTCGCTCTCTTCGACATTTCTGCGTTTTCTATTGCTTCCCTTTGTCTGTGAATGAACGGGCTTAGTGTTCTTTGGCTCTGCAAGACAACAAACTCTCAGTCGTGACAAACAAGCAACTCGAACGGGATGATTTATGAACTTATGATTTTTTATTTATTTGTTTCGTATACCGCGTAAATGCTCCTTTTGGGTCACACTCATGTATTAAAAACCAAATCATTAACAATATTCATTTGATTTGTTATTGAATGCCCTCGTACAAATTGAGATTTGGCGCTTGTGAAATATTAAAATATTCATCCATTCTGAACTTTTCGCATGTAATAAATGACATTTATCAATCGCATCGTAAGTTTTCAAATGGCACATAAACATCACAATACGTTTTTCTCGATTGGCCGATTCCGATTGAAAACTTTTCCGATTTCTAATGGTGGGGTCTACCATATAAGATTTTAAACGAACAAATGTTTGATTTTCTTTTGAAAGCGTTTATTGTAATAACGCGCGTCGGATCGGGGAATTTTAATTGACCGTAAAGAGTTTATTAAAGAATATCCCGATTATTCGATTGCGACTGGACGCATCGCATCGGAAGTTATATAAATAAACAATTTAAACTCTTAGCGATTGAAGATTTCCGATCGAACTAATCGCATCGAAGGA